>ML808419.1:115614-148254 GCA_009831015.1 Picea engelmannii
TTGACCTTTATACCTTAGCCTCTTCAAAACTCCAGGTCATCGGGGACGTCTCCCCTGGGCCTAACCTCCCTGAATAGAAAGAACCTCCCCATTGTGGTGACATTGGGTGGGGTAGGTTCCTGTTACGCCAGTTTGGCCTCTATATTCTAGCCTTTTGACCTAGCTACAAACTGTGCGATAACATTTTGGCGCCGTTGTCGGGGAACACTGAGTCAATTCTCCTCAACCGAAAAATCTTTTCGGTAAGCCTTGCCTCAGAGACTATTTCCTTACAAGCTTACCTGGCGACTCCACTAGGGTGTTTTCTCTTATCCTTTGATAGTTTCAGGAAAATTATTTGGTGACTCCACTAATATTTATCAGGGTGCCACCTTACTTTCTGTGAAATTTCCAAGTTATGGGATCATGGCACATTGGGAACAAACGTATCTGAGTATTGATTTCAGAAGTTTTCAAGGATACCCAAATTACTTTGATACAAAATGGATAAACAACTCTCCAACGTTTTTGGGCCTCCCAACTCCTCACATCGTAAATTTTTTGGAGTACTTGAGAGAGATAAAGTTGGGAGGAGAGGATGCTCTTATAAAATTATTCTTACTCACTCTGCCATCCTACTTACAAGATCGTTTTAAGAGTTGTTGCAAGGACAAGGGTATATCATCTTTCATACACCTTATCAGTAGATTTATAGACCTCACTAAGCCACATTTCCAAACGTATGAAGATGTCCTTCAAAACCTCATGGTAGCCTTAGACGACAAAGGATTCACCACTAAGATTGTAGAAGATCTCAGGAAGGCATATCATGATCAATACCAAGAATCCTCTTATATAAAAGACGAGGTTTATGAAGACCATTATCAACCCCTTGAAGAGGAGCAAGACCTCTCCCATAATCCAATAAAATGCAGTGAATATGTAACTAGAAAGACGGATTATGAGGACGAAGCACAAGTGACCGCTCCTCCATCCGACAAAGCTCTCCAAGATCCTATTCAATCTACACAAGATGAAGAGAATGAAGTAAGTCAATTTCCTCTCCATTTTTTTGATGGTACCTTGTTCTATGACTCAAAGAGTGAAGAGGAAATGGAACCCTTGGACAAGCTTGATCCTCTCTGTCCCAAGATTGAAGATGTGGAGGCAGATCTTCCACTTGATGAAGTTATCTGAACACTTGAATCTCCTGCACAGGAAGGATTAAACAAGGTAAGTTATCTCAAAACTTTCAATGATTATTTATTTTATGATGTAGAGAGAAAAGAAGTATCGGATGTTTTAATCCCTTCATGTTATGATGAAAATAATGACTTTGTTGATAATTTTGATGAATTCATACATGTCGGGAAACGTGGATGGGATATGATTAGATATGATAACAATCCCATGTACGACATTGATGATCCTTTCCAAAGGTTTCCTTTGCATTTATCACATGAAGTTACTAATAATTTTGACATCTGGCAACAAGAACATGACTTTATTCAGACACCCAAGGATGACCTAATGCTATGCTTCCGATTAATTTTCGGTCATACCTTGAGGACTTTGATGAGTATCCATCTGAGCACTTAGATTTATCCTATGAAGAAAGTTATCAACCAATGTTATGCTTGGATATTGATAAAAATGAGGAAGTTACTTCCCTGAAGCAGGATGCTTGTGATAAGATTATACACCCCTCTTTGACCACTTTACCTCGCTATGTCACTGATGGTATGGTTTGGAAACATGTCCCTTATCCCGAGTCTCCTGTAAAGAAAAACCTCATTTTTAGGGGAAAGTTGAGTGCCTCAAGAAGAAGCCTATTATCACAGTTTTCCAACCTCCCCTTTAGGAATGGCCAGTCATCCTTTCAGTTTTTGCTAATCCCTCCTCAGGCCTCAAGTTGTGAAGACATCCAAGGTATCCAGCGTTCAGATTCCTCGAGTCAGTCTCCTGAACCTTGGACTTTTCATGATCCATTCCTGAGATGGATTGAGCACCCTCCTGAGAGTATGCATTGGGATCACTTTTTCCCTCCCACCCACCTCCATGAGTTAGATTTTGAGATTTATGATAATATGATATATATTATAACCCATGACATTTTTGTGCTTGATTTATCACTGTTTTGGTTTATGATGAAGAACAAAGGCAGGTATCAAGGAACGTTGTTGGATTGGCTCCACTAGTTGTTTGACTACACCAACATCCAGCCAACAGGTAAGTACAGGTAAGTACTTCACTTTATATTCACATTTGTGATTGTTTGTATATATATATGTCTATATATGTTGGGGTGGCACTATCGCCCCATTTTTGTTACTGATTCCCCTATCGAGTTGAGCAGGTCTACAGGTTATGCCAGAGATGTTGAGGTTCTCATGCGTTCTACGGTGAGCACATGTCCTTGAGTTGGAGCCAGATGTTATCCCCGACTTCTAGGGATAACTAGGAGATCATGTCTCAAGGCCCACAGGTCCTATACATGGAGTACCGAGAGCAGGATTGACTTGAGCATGGCCCTGGAGGGCCCATCCTTTTCTTCTTTCATCAGATTCGTCTTGTTAACAGCAAAAACATCCATCACCATCGGCTTGGTCTTGTATCAAAGAAGGCTCTTGCTCCATGAGGTAATTGGCCTAGGTATCATGGTATGTATCATTTTTTATCATTATAACCTTTGGATATATGCATCTGACTCCTTTTATCTCTAATGACTGCTTGGATCTTACATTAAACCACTTGACCATGCTTGGGGAGATTGACTGGGTGCCCTAGAGAGCCTGTACCCATAGGTTTTGGTTTTCCACTGGGGATTTCTGAAGAGCCATCGTCCGCTCCCATCATACCACCACTTTTCCATCTTATCTCCCACTCATCTGTCCCATTCCCCTTGTCCGAGCATTAGGATGATCTGTTTGTGGGGTTGCACCTTATCTCATGGGAAGAAGGGGCTAAAGGCCCATAAGGTAAAAGCAACTGGTAAAATATAAAAGCCTAGAAATAAAACCTCGAGATGCTTTGCCCAGGGATCCCCGAGAAGGTAATAAAAGGCCTCTCAGCAAGAAACAAGAGGGACCCAAAAAAATAACAAACAAAACCTAATCAAGAGGATTGAGGGTCTCATCATGAGCTAGCCTAATATGTTCATGGGTACCTAATAACATGACATTGCCACCATCTGGTTACCACGCCAGGGCAGTGACCTTTGGTTGCATGGCCAAGGGAAAGGGGGTCTCATCACAAGCCATCCTTATCATATCTATGAAAGTACTTGTGGGTAACACTGTCAGCTCTGGTCACCATGCCAAGGCAGTGTCCTCTGTTTATCCCTTGAATAAAAAGAAAAAGAAGAAGAAAAATCAAATAAAGGAAAGAATAAAGGCAAGAAAGGGCTTGGAAAAAATTGCATCCATGATGGGTACAACTCGCCTTCTACAAAGGCACCCACTGGTAATATCATGCATCCATGGCTCTCACTCTACCCGTATGTCTGGACATCCCTTAGCCACATCACCTCATTTACATTGCTTGGATGAAACCCATTGGAAACTTTCCTTTCCTTATGGATACTTTCCCAATAGGGTGTCTTGTCCCTTTTCTCAACCTTGTATTGTAGGTTTTTGTAGAGTCTTTGAGCTATTGAATGATATATCAGGGTTTTTATGAATATGTTTGATAATATTAATGATGAAATGTGATTAACATTGCTATGATCCTTGTGACTAATGAGCCCATGGAGGGCGTAGTTTTTGATGTGCAGGACCATGCCCAACGGACATGTACCATTTGGACCGGTACACATGGGGAGATGATTAGTTCGGACCTCCATGGGGCTGAAGAGCCCATCAGATGGTTGTTGAGACCCCGTCAGAGGGGCAAAGACAGGACAATGTTTGACCGAGGTTTTGCACTGGAGAAGAAGAGGACGTTTCACCAGAGGCACTTTGTCAGAGCCCGGTCTAGGGGGAATGACCCCTTTTCAGTGGAACGTTGGCCTTGGAAGGCTTAGAGTGGGCTAATGTTTTGCTCCTGGATGTCTCATTTTCCCTAAAAGGAGCTAGTGCCTCCCTTAAAGGGGATTTTACCTTTATTACAACTCAGTTAGGGTTTTAACTTGACATTTTAATGTAAAAACAATATGATTTTGGTTTGAAGCCTTGTCGACTAATTTTTATGACCTAAATTTAATTAAAGGTCATTGATATAGTATATATTGAGGAGTTTTATCCTCATTTTGACATAACACAACACTCACTCATTAGTGAGATCTAATTTTTGTGCCCTACTTGGGTATTTCTTCTCTTTGAGTGAGGCACACTTGTTGAAGGAGGGCATTTCTTGGAATTTTTGGCATTTCTCTTGAAGGAAGGTTTACAACTAGGGTTTGCAATGTTATTTCATCATGATATGTAAGTGTTTTTTTCTGTAAAACTTCTTAATTGAATGGTTGTAGTCTTATATTCTTGCATTTATTATAAATTTTGTTGATTTTAAAACCCTAGGGGACAAACACACAAGTAGGTTGTTGTCTCATGTCCCCTAAAAGAGAAATTTTTAGCCATTGAAGAAGGAAGGAAGAGCCTAGCCATTTCTACACTCTTATTGCTTCTTCCCATGTGCTAGCCGTCCCTTTAAAAGTCAAGAAGGAGGAGACGTCCTAGGCCTAGGTTATCTACACCTAGGGTCGTCCTGCTTCTAGGGTTTGGTGATAGGGCCTTGCATTTGCAACACTCTCCCTCACCACACTCTCATGTCTTGATTTATCTTTTATGCTAGCCGTTTTTCCAAGTTAAACCTAAGGAAGGAGGAAAGAGCACGAGGCCTTTCTTAAGCAACACCAGAGTGAGCCTCTTTCCCCTAGGGTTTTGTTTATGGGGCCTTGCCATTGCAGCACTTCAGAACCCTTCCCTCTAGTCCTTAGCCTTTTCCCTTCAACCTTTGCATCCTCCCTTAATTTGACTCCATTTACCCTTAGGCACTGATCTTAGGTCTCCAACGTTGAAGTGATAGTGGTCAAACAAACTTTCAAACTCTTATAAATTGAAACCCTAACTAACTACTAACCCTAATAAGGTTGACGTCATCCTTGGTTATTCCATCTTGATGCAACAAGTTTTCTTCATAAGCAATTAGATGATGGTTTAAGATCATTTATTAAATAAAGGATTGATTTGACACATTGATTGCTATATCATCTTGGTATATATTGATGAATTGATATTATTTCATTATTGTATTTATAAACATTGATCTCGTCAATATCTATTGCTTATGTATTGATATCAGATAGTTATATGAAGTACTAACCCATTGAATCATAGCTTGCAGATATATATTGGTTTGCTTTGTTCCGGGAAGGTGTTCTTCTTTGGGCCTACACTTCATTATTGGTTGTTTAGCCGGACTATCTGCTCTTGGTGGTAACCTGTGAAGAGGGGATTTCACTTTGACCTTCATACCTTAGCCTCTTCAAAACTCCAGGTCACCGGGGATGTCTCCCCTGGGCCTAACCTCCCTAAATAGAAAGAACCTCCCCATTGTGGTGACATTGGGTGGGGTAGGTTCCTATTACGCCAGTTTGGCCCCTATCTTCTATCCTTTTGACCTAGCTACAAATTGTGCGATAACAAACCCTATAAGCAACTATTAGTTCCTAAGCTCATAGGTTTTGTCCCATATTCGTGACGTAGGCCCTAAGACCCATCCTACATATGTAAAAACCAAAATGGCATCCATATCCTACTCCTTGGACAAATATCAATTCTATGAGTCGTATGAGATGGTTTAAGATCCCATGCATGGACCATAATCCTTAGAGGCAACTATCAAGGATAAGTACCTTTTTTTTAGGCTTGGAACCTGATATCCAATGCTATTTTGAACCTCAGAAGGTTCCCATATCCCGCTCGTGATATAAATATTCCCTGCGTAGGGTTTGTGTAGTGGTTCAAGGCCCCATGCATGGCCCACAAGTCCTAAAAGTAATTACTAGTGCTCAAACCCTACTTTTGATCATGGACCATAGCATGGGGAAAAAGATCTATATTTGGTGTGAAAAACCTTGAAATTGTTTCTATGATTCACTTGTAGGCCAAAGGTTATCTTTCTCTGTCTTACATGTTGGTATGAAACCATGTGCACAATCCAAGAGCACTAAAATCAATTGTTAGGGATTCCATTACTAGTTTTAGCAGTAGGCCATGCTAAGTGTACTCACAACCATCCTTAGTGCATAAATTCTTGAAATGGTGCTCATATCCCACTCAACTTAGGTAAAATATTTTCTCTATAGATTTCATGTGATGTTTAAGGGTCCTATACATGTAAGGTGAGCCCTAAAACCCACTTCTAGGTTATGTCTACCTGGTTTTTATCCTTAAGACATTGTTCAAGACCTAAGTCTAGTTTTGTTATGCAATATTTTGAAATGGATCATATATCCAACTCATGGACCAAAAAATCCATGATCCCTAAAATCAATCATCAAGTCCTATATCCCTATTTTCCATCCTTGAACCATGGCATGAGACTTGAGACCCATCCTTAGTGTACAAAACCTTGAAATGGTTTTATTTCCAATATGTAAGGGTATATGCTCATGATTTTGAATGATATAAAATGATGGGTGTCTTAACGCCTATCCTTAGTGTGTAAAACCTCAAAATTATGTTCTTATCATACTTGTAGGAAAATTATTCTCTCAATATGGATTTTGCAGTGGTTTGGGGCCATATGCATGGAACATGAACCTAAAAACAACTATTAGGGAATACAAACCTGCATTTTATTCCTAGGTTATGACCCAAGCAATAAGATATATCGCTAGTGTGAAAAACATCATAATATATCATATTCATAGTCCAACTAATCTATCAATAGGGGCTCTCTTGTGATTTGGATCCCTATGTGTGGCCCATGAGAACTAGAATAACCCTATTAGGGTTCATGTTCATTGTTTTCACCACCAAATAATAATCCACTATTGAGACTCACACTTGGTGTATAAAACCTCAAAATGGTGTCCATGTCCCCACTATTAAAAGCAACATGAATCCCTTTATATAGCTTATGTAGTGGTTTGGAGACCATAGTCCATGATCCTTAGAAGAAACTATCAAGGTCTATGTCCTTAGTTTTTAGACCCAAAATACTAATAAAGTCCCAATACCCATACCTAGTGTATAAAACCTCAAAATGGTTCTAATATCCCACTCATAGGACAAAAATTCCCTCTATAAGGCCCATGTTATAGTCTATGACCTTCTACATAGCCCATGAGTCCTCCAAGAAACTACTAAGACTTATGTCCCTATATTTTGACTCCAAACCATGGTCTAAGAATTGATACATATCCCTTATGTGTATAACCTTAAAATGGTGAGCATATCCCACTCGTAGACCCAAAATTCACTTTATATGGCCTTTTTGGTAGATTGAGTATTTATGCATCACCAATGTGCCTTAAAAGAAACTACTAGGTTCTATGTCCTTAGTTTTTGGACCTAAGCAATGGTCTATGCCTCGAGACCCATCATTCATGTGTAAAACCTCAAAATGGTTCCCATTTCCCACTAATAGAATAAAGTTACCTAATATAAGACTCATGACATGGTATAGAACAACATGTGATGTATAAACCACCCTAGATATTCCAATAGTTAACCCACAAATATATATCTAAAACTTAAAACTACTACAATGAACATATGCTCAACTACATAACTACCTTTTGTATTTTTAGAACTTTAACCAAAATGAAAACACACCATTAAGATTCTTTAACTATTATGACATTACAATTTTTAAAATAAATTGCAATGGTAAAGACACAATGAAATGCAATATTTACATTTGAAAACCCCATGTGGGGAAACCCATCAAGAAATGAAAGATTATTCTTATCATTTTCTATATATGGATATTACATTACATATTACACAACAATCCAAGATCATTACAAAGGTATGAGATATTCTTGTCTATTTTAGTCCAATTCGTATGAATTTTATCTCTCTTTATTCTATTAGTATCTCTTTCAAAATCATTTCTCATAAAACAATAGTGACAACTAAAGATAGTGAACCCGTTTACCTCCTTTTACTAGTTTTTTATAGCAAGATTGTTAAGTTCCAAAGATCTGCAAATACAAAACCACCATAATAGATACATGGAAAAATATGGAAAATCCCACTTTATTATTATAAAAACCCTTAGGGCAGGGAAATACCATACAATAGATATTATTAAGTAATGGATCCTCTCATGTTCACTTACCTCTTCAAGGGGGAAACCTCCTAATGATATACCACTCAAAATACAATACTTCTTAACTTACCCATTGCATTGCTTGCACCCCTTTATATAGTGCTACCAACCACCTAAGAACATTCTAGAGGAGGAACCTTCTAGTAAGTCCTCTTACATTTATTGCATTCACACTGGGCCTTATTTATTAAAAGTGGTATTTATACATAACAATACATATCTACTACCATTCCCCTTCAATACCTCCCTAGGTACCCCATATTATTCCCCCTAGCTACATTGCATTCCATCCCCCTTATGAAAGTGTTGGCCTCAATGCTTGTTATGAGGGTGTACAACCATATACTAGGGTCTCATGGATAAGTGTAGACCATAATTATGAAGTAGGTTCGAGAACCAAGGTCCAATGTAGGAGTGTGAGGCACCATGTTGAAGTATTCCAACTACCACGGTAAACCATGGGTCCCATGTACAAGTGCACATGTGAACTCCATGCCGAAGATGTCGAAAATCAATAGCCAACTGAAAATAATTCTCCCAAGATCAACATTTTTTATGGAAATCCAGACACAAAATCATCCACGAGTATTGAAGAATAAGAAAAATGAAGAAGGGTATGCATATAAATCTCTAGTCTGCTCTCCAAGATGCGCTCTACAAAAGGTGGAGTAGAGTCATCGAATAGAATATGAAAATGGTTGTCATCCCAGAAATGACAACTACCCATATACCAAGCATCACATTCGGCATGCCAATAAGACCAAGCATATGTTTCTTGATTATATTATTTTGTGACACAATGGTTGATTATCTCCATGTTATAACTCTACATATATCAATCATCATAATCAAACTCTAGATTATACTAGGCATATCTTTCTTGATCATATTATTTCTTGGTGTAAATGTTGACAATATCTAGATTATACTTCTCCTGGATTTTGGATATGGTCTCTTGATTTGTTGGGAAATCGTTTTGAATGTCTTTCCTAAAGATTTCAACATCTTGATGCATATCTTGGTGAAAGGTTTCTAGGTCCATGAGGATTTGAGAGAAAATATACATTGGGAACACCACATTTAATAAACCAAAATAAAGCTATGAAAATAATGTATCCAATGGCACTAATCTAGAAGCAATCTGAGCACCATGTCAAATGTTATGAGCTCTATTGTCCTGTGTCATCACAAAAAACCCTAAAAATAGTTGATTTTTCACTTTCAGAGCTCTGATTCAGATGATTTTATTTTTTGAAATGGGTTAATGTTGCAAGAGGAATTCATATCTACAATTTTTTGGGGAAAATTCAGCACCAATTTCTACAGAAATCTGCAAAATCGTGTGGTTATCTTTGAAAAACCCTGAAAATTTGCATATTTTAAAATGTCGATATCTTGGCCTCCTGAACTCCGATTCAGATGATTTTTTTTTTTGTGAAAGTTGAGGATAAACCGGCTCTACGACAAAGCACCTATATTGGAAAACTTTACTTGAGGTTAGGAATGTGCAAGCATCATCTATTGGCTTCAAGATCGAGGTGAAGCACGAGCATAAGGTTCGGTTTGGGGAATAATGGTAAGTTGAAAGGACCAAAAGTGGTCAAGGACAAAATAAATAAAAGGGGGGGGGAATGGAACACTTGGGCATAGTTAATTATATTTAGAATCGACGTGAAAACCCTAACCCTAGACTGGTATTCTATTTAAAATCAACATGAAAACCCTAAACCTATACTAGTAAGCTAGACAGAAGAGAGAGAAAGAGAGCATGGTTGTAGTAGGGCTTACCTATCAGTTCAGTAGCACATGGAAGGTGGTGGTTGATGGAGGGAAAATCAAGCTTTGGGTCCAACTTTCTTTCACTTGGGGCCTACTTTCCTTTCCTCGATGCTCAATGAAACAATAAGAGCCAAGGGTTGTTTGAGCATATATTTATGAGTTTGCGAGGTTTTAACAATAAATGTATTTGGGTAGAAAGTCTTAACTCAGAAAAGTTGGTGACAAATCCTCCAATGTGCATCAAAGGACTTGGTAGGAAAGCCTCTAATACACATTGGAAGACTTGTTAGAAAGAGTTTTGAAGCTCATCGGAGGAGAAGATGGAAACTACTTCAATGTATCAGAGGAGTTAATACGAACTCCTCCAATGTATCAAAGGAGTTAATACGAACTCCTCCGATGTATCAGAGGAGTTGGCAGAAAATCATGCAATGAAAAGACTTGTCGAAGGAAAGAATTAATAAGTTGTACAATGGCTATCGACAAGGTTGGAGGGAAATCCTTTGATGTACATTGGAGGTATTTGAAAACTCCTCCAATATGCATCAAAGGAGTTTTAATTAACTCACCTGAAAAATATTAATTGAGCTTGAAAATTTTCTAAGTGTCTAAAAATTGAGATGAACAAATTTGATTGAAATGTGAAGCTTGAAGAGCATGCTTGGAATGGGAGAAGGAATCATCAAGAAGATATAGGTTGAAGAGTTTTCAAAGGAAAAAAAAGGGGGGCTCAATTTTCTTGGAGGTGTTTTGCTAGTAGATTACAAGAAAATGGAGAGTTTTAGTGCCTCTCACAACACCTGGATTGTGCACTTGCCCTTGGTTTCATTTCTCTGTAATTTGTGAGGGTCCTCATCCTCTGCATGATTTTTTTCTACCTTCCAACAGTACACCAGCTGATTCAACTTTACCATTTTCTTATGAATGTGAAAACTACCTCATACATGGGTCTCTAAGTTGTTGATTGAATATATAGTTCTTCATCCTGATTAGTATATCCCTTTGCACTGATACCTCCAACGTAAACTTGAATGTCACACAAAACTTATTGCTCAATTTCACCCAGTCCCTAGTTTTCCTTCTCATCTCCTCCTATATTTACCATATTTTGGGGACCACATCCATGGTGTGGACAAACTTATTTACCCATTACACACTAGGAATATTATTGGTTTTCCAACTCCATTCACAGAAACAAATCCATTTCATCACATCCTCTAAATCCATGTCATATGAGCAGACACTCCTCCATCTCAAGTCACCATTGGTTGTCATATTCACAGGGTCCTCCTTGCACCCTATGATTTTTTATATATTATCAATTATCAAGATCTATGCATCCTCATTTATGGGCTCATTATATCTATCACCCTCATCTGGATCTAGTCGAGCAATGACAAGAAGATTGTCTATCTCAAAGGAAATTTGTCTTTTCTTTAAATTCAATATGGAATTGTTATTCCCAGTTAATTCCAAGAAGATATGGATAGGGGTATGATTCATCCATAATATCAATTACCTAAAAATATGATTTTGTTTTTACCCCATCAAGGTTAACTTCACCTTTCTCCATCCTACAAATGGGATAAATTCTGCATTGATTTGCAAGCCTAAGTTGAATGAGAGACCACACCATCTTTGGTTTTCCCATCAACTCCATTGAATTATTTGGAAATATGTTCACATCAGACCCTAGGTCCAACATACCACCTTTCACTTCATAACTTTCTATCTTAATTGTCACCTTGAATTCTCTTTTCATGCACTTCATTTTGATCATATGGAACACATCCCATTCTAGTAGTGGGGAAAATATAGAAGCTTCATTATAAGAATTATTTTCACCTTCCTCAATACATCGCATCAACATATGTGTCAACTTCTTGGTAACAATAGGATCACCCAATACTTTAATACAACAATGAAAGAATTGACTTACCTAGTTTTATGAGTTAGTATCTAGGTAAGTGGTGTGCCATGATTCTTATCGAACTATGCACCATAACTCTTTGTGCATGTGTTCCTCTTCCATCGTCCTTTTTGCACCATACAGGAACTATTTTTTCTATGCAACCTCAAACTTAGGAGGTGTCTACAATAATTTCCTGATCTTCTCTTCTAAATTTTGATTTGAGCAATCTCATATATTTAAGTTGGCTCTTACGGATACCTATGTGCATTACTAGTCGCACCTCTACTAATTATTTCATCTTGTATTCTTATCATGGCTTAGTAGTAACCATGTTGAGTCATCCCCTTTTCTCTTCCCATTTCTCCACCAACTCTGGGAAATATTATGTTACATTATCTGTGTTGTGTCAATGTCCACACAACGCAAGGGGATTGGTACATAACCACATTAGGTGACCTGTCTCACCACAGTTGAAACAATTTGGTGGTCTTCCTCCTCCCCCATGTATCCTTTGTTTAATCCTCTTCCATATCCTCCTCTCTATCCCCCTTGGAAGCATCGATGATCTCCACCCTTATTTTCTTCTTGGACTTGATATGTATCCATGGTATGCTCTTTCATCAAATACAGTGACCGATAGTTGTTTACACCATGGCCCATGGATTTGAAGAACTCACAAAATGGAGTGTGCATAGTCTTATGATACTTCTGCAACATTATTCATTAGGGAGGTACATGGCCCCATTATCTATATATCTCACACCACTCCATCTATGACTTGGTAGGAAATGGTTTTGGCATGCTCATCCCCATATAATTTTCCAGTGCAGGGCACTCATTTTGATGGTGACCTTCTACATGGAATAAGATACACTAGATAGTATCATGCACCACCTTTACCTTTTTAATATTGTAGATGCATGGTGAGGTTTGTGAGCCAATATTGTACCAATGCTAACCCTGTCGACGTCTTGCCACCTCCTAGTGTAGACTCCAGGGAAATTCCAATTTCTACAGCTTCCGACTGAGTCGTTACCTTCGAATGTTAGAGTGGGACCCAAATGGGTGGTAGGATTCTAGAAATAAACCACTCCCTTTGTTGGAAATATTGGATCTAAAATGTGAATCTGTCCAATAGGATCTTGAAACATTGGTCATAATCCCACATGTTTTCTCCAACTTGTTTCTTGATCTCCTTGATCTCGGTTATACAATGTGACTCTAACTTTGGTCTTTGGAATTCTTTAAGGATATATCTCTTTATATCTATAAGGTACCTTGCATGTCCCATTGGTGCAATAACTTTGTACTTCATATACCATGTTAGATATTTTCCTCTTAATGTGGTCTCTAGCTATGTGATTTTAGACGACTCGTATGTGACTCACTTCACGGACCAAATTGCTTCACACATGAACCAATGTTTTTTTGCATCATCTTTGCATGTCCCATGAAATTCGGGAAGCTTGAGGGTCGAATAATAATTTTTCATATTTGAAATAAAACTTGATATTGATGATTGATAACTACTTACTACTAGTAGTATTGATGATCTTTCTTGTGAAGTTTCGTTGACTTCAACTCCTACTCCACCGGTATATTATCCTTATGTCTCTCTTGCACTTTCTTCTTCTGTTGTTTCTTCTTGGTTATTGATGCACTATGGGGGTGGTTGAAAGAGAGGTTTCCTCTATACTATATCATCTTCTTCGGTGACATATCTAAAAGATATTCCTATCTTGAGACACACAAGCCTCCTTATAATATCCAATATCTCTTCACCTTATTGGAGATATCCTTCATCCTTATCTTTTGCATCACTGGTGATACTAAATTAAGCCTCATCCTCCTCTAATTCACTTACATATCTCATTAGCCAAAGGGATCCAGCCTCATTTTCTACAAATCTACTACTACTACCTCTAGTATCCTCTCTTGATACCTTGTTCTTGGAAGTACATCTCTTTGATAGCCTCTCCTGTTTTGCACTCCTCTCTAGAAAAAATATTTCTCCTGTGCAACCTTCTAGTGTGGCTCCTCTTCTCTTCATTTTAGATCTTACTACTCATCTGTTACCACTTTCTCTCTTTTCTTTGCTTCTCTACTTGAATCGGCTCCTTAGCTTGGCTCTTCTTCTTCTATTATCTTCTAGAGCCATTCTATTTTCACCTTATCTCATTTTCTTTCCCCTTTTTTTCATCGCCCCCCACCCCCCTCCACATGGGGAGTTTACACTACAATCTTATCAGGATCCATGTGTTAGAATATGAAGGATTGTTCTCATTTTACCATGGATAATACCCTTGTCACCCAACCATAGGCCGAAGCCACCCTCCGAGCACCTTGACCTTGACAGAGAGAATAATCCTGGTAGCAATCCAATAGCCAAGCAAGGCTAATGCACCAAGCAAGAAGTAACCAAGCTGATCAAGTAGTCTCACCCAAAAACTGGCGCAACATATTCCCTAGGACTTGCCCACAAGACTACTAGACTGCAGTGCGCACAAGTGACTTCTGCAATTCTGAGAATGTGTCAAATGAGAGATTGGCGCCCTGTATTTATAGTATTCCTGGCACACTTGTCTGGTCCGACTTCTCTCTCTGGGTACTAATTAATTCATATTAATTATCTATCTTTAATCGACATCTTGTCTAGGGTTTCCTTAATTTATTTGCTTCCTTCCAGAACATTCTAATCTTGTCAACGGTCACAATAGAGGTTCATACCTCCCGAAGCTACCATAATATCAACACTTCGTCCTAGCTAGGGAGGTATAATTGATAATGGTCTTGAGCACAAACAGACCATTCAACTGGTAGTATCACGAGCACCATCAATATTATCCAACTGAATAATTTCCATGACAATTGGTACAATATCATTTGATAGAACACAACTGTGTTTATCCATGGTAGTACGCAACTACTCAAACCATGACACATAGTCACAAACATTGAAACAAATCCACCACAGTAGTATTTCTCTACTGTCTGGAGACAGGTAGTCTCCATAACAATCATCTGATATCAGCTGCACAGAAAATATTGTTAAAATAAACTGAATCATCTGGGCCAATCTTTCACTCACATCCGTGAGATCTAAAAGAATATATGCCCTGGCTTATTCTTCTCAAGCAAGGAAGAATGATTGTTTTGATTTCTGAGCTTGGACCATTCCTCACCATGGGCCATTCCTCCGACACTAAACAAAGTGTAACCTGGAGAGAATGAATCTACCCTAAGGAATGCCTATCCCTGATTGTTGAGCTTGGACCATTCCCCACCCTGGGCCATTCCTTCAGCACTAAACAAAGTGCAACCTAGAGAGAATGAATACACCCTAAGGAATGACTGTCCGGACCATTTCCCATGTTAACCAAAAGAGGAAAAGACTATCCTGTATCAACCTCCAAAACAGACCATTCATCATGTTAACCACAATGAGAAATCAATGTCTAGCGAGGCAGGCCAATCTTCTTGAGTAAACCTCAAGAAGAGAGACTACCCTAGACCACTCCCCATGTTAACCACAATGGGAAGTCGTTGTCTATGATGCATCAACAATCTGGACCATTTCCCATGTTAACCACAATGGGAAATCATTGTCCATCAGAAATCTCAATCCACTTTTCGAACAGGAAAGAATCTGCCCAAGCTGGGCTATTTTTCAATATTGAAAATAAATGTTTTCAATAATATTTTTAGTGCTCCCTCCCAACCTGGAGAGTCATTTATTCCCTTTCAGCTAAGAGAGTTATTTCCATGATCCCCATCTTCTCTTGGAAATATGCAAACTTTATTCTTGATAGAGGTTTTGTCAGGATGTATGTTGTCTTCTCATCAGTGGGGATATACTTGAGCTTTACCTCTCCTTCCTAGAATTTATCTCGAATAAAGTAGTATTTGATCTCAATGTGTTTCGACCTTTCATGAAACACGGGATGTCCTGATAATCTTATACAACTTTGATTATCACAATGTATTATGGTCGATTCTGGAATCTAATCAAATAAATTAGAGATTAACTTCCTTAGCCATATTGCTTCTTTGCATGCTTCACATGTTGTGATATACTCTGCTTTTGTTGTTCTTAGTGCGACAAACTTTTGTTTCCTACTGCCCCAAGATATCATAACAGATCTCAAGCTGAAACACATACATGAAGTGCTCTTTCTGTCTTCTGCACTACCTGCCCAATCTGAGTCTGTGAATCCATGAAGTTGTATATCACTGGATGCGGTATATCTCAAGCCATAGTTTATTGTCCCACAAATATATCTTAATACATGCTTTGCAGTTATCCAATTCTCATGTCTCGGTTCCACCTAGAACTGGCTTAGTGTATTCACGACAAAGCAAACGTCTAGTCGAGTATTTACTAAATACATCAATGACCCAATTAGTTGTTGATATAGAGATGGATCTATTGGATTAGAATCTGGATCTTTCACTTTTCTTATATTTGTATTCATAGGAGTGTCCATGGTCTTACAATCCATCATTCCAAACTTTTGAAGGATCTTTATTGTGTACTTTCCTTGTCCAAGGAATACTTCACAACGCTTTTGCCATACTTCTAGTCCCAATTAATAATGCATGAGACCTAGATATTTCATATCAAATTCAGAAGCTAGTTCCTTCTTGCACTGGATGATGAGAGACTCTTCACCTTTTATGAATAGATCATCAACATATAGTAGTATAATTACAGGTGCATTGTCCACAACTTTGTAGTAAAGGTTTGGATCTGCATGACTCTTGGAGAAACCAAGTCTCATTAGATAGTTGTCCATTCTGGCATACCAAGCCCTTGGAGATTGCTTGAGTCCATATAGGGATTTCTTTAATCTTCAAATATGAGTATCTCTAGAATGTGCCTCAAACCCTTGAGGTTGTTCAATATATACTTCTTCTGCAATTGCTCCATTGAGTAAAGTTGTCTTTACATCCATCCGATGTAGGTTCCATCCCATGGAAGCGGTAAGAGATATGATAGCTCTAATGGAAGTATATCTAGAAACTAGAGCAAATGTTTC
The DNA here is from genome assembly GCA_009831015.1 of Picea engelmannii. Taxonomy (NCBI): domain Eukaryota; kingdom Viridiplantae; phylum Streptophyta; class Pinopsida; order Pinales; family Pinaceae; genus Picea; species Picea engelmannii. The sequence goes on from ML808419.1 coordinate 132,598, forward strand.
ATCATAATCTTCTCCCTCTTTCTGGGAGAACCCTCTAACTACGAATCTTGCCTTGTATTTATCCACGCTTTCATCTGCTGCATGTTTGATCTTATATACCCATTTTGAGGTTACCATTGATTTTTCTTTAGGTCTAGGTATGATTTCCCATACATCATTTTTCATAATGGATTGGTGTTCTTCCATCATAGCTTCTTTCCATTGTCCCTTTTGAACTGCTTCTTCAAATGTGGTAGGTTCTTCATCTAGAAGTTTCTTCATATATGTTGCATAACTTGAGAATCTTTTAGGCCTCTTACTCTTTCTGAATGTTCCTTCTGGAACCTTGAGTCTTTCTGCATCTCTTAAGGTAGCTTCAAGCCAAGTTGGTCGTTTCTTGGTCTTAGGTACGATATATGAATCAATGTTTTCACATGGTTCCATAGGATGATCAGGTTGTTCCTTTTTGTCATTTTCGTTTTCTGTGCTTTCATCATTAGGTTCTTCAATCTCTTCTTCTTCTATAGTTTCTTCTATGAATTTCTTGAAAGCCATCGTTTCATTGAATGTTACATATCTGTTGACTTCGATCTTGTTTTGTTCTAGAATATATATTCTATAAGCCTTGGATGAATCACTGTATCCAGCGAATATCCCCTTCTTTCCTAAGGGTTCTAGTTTATTCCTTTTATCCTTGGGAATGTAAGAGAAAATAGGACATATGAATATTCTTAGGTTTTCCACATTAGGTTTCTTACCTGAGAAGGCTTCTTCTAGTGTCATGTCCTTCAATATACGATGAGGACTCATGTTCTGCACATATATTGTTATCATTATTGCTTCTCCCCATAAGAACATGGATATACCTTGATCATTCAGTAAGGCTTTTACGGTTTCTTCAATAGATCTGTTCTTTCTTTCTGCTACACCATTTTGTTTAGGATTATGAGGAACATTCAAATCCCTCCTAATCCCTGTCGATTTACAGAATGCAACGAATTACTTTGATGTATATTCTCCTCCATTATATGTTCTTAGAGTCTTGATCTTCTTGTTTGTGAGGTTCTCTATCTCTACTTTGAATTCTTGAAACTTGTTAAATACTTCGTCTTTTGTCTTCAATAGATATAGCCAAGTCTTTCTTGAATAGTCATCTATGAAGATTACATAGTATAGGGATCCTCCTAGAGATTTAACTGGCATCAGACCACAAACATATGAGTGTATCAGATCTAGAATCTCCTTAGATATGTTGTTGTTGCTTGGGAATGGTTTCTTGATATTCTTCCCAAGATCACATCCTTTGCATATTCCTTCATGTGTAGATTTCAATTTTGGTATTCCTTCAACTATTCTTCTGAGAAAAGGTAATGCTTGATAATTAATATGAGTGTACCTTCTATGCCAAAGTTCATTGGGATTGACTTCGTCATGTACGAGAGCTTATTCATTTTGTTCTAGTAGTCTATACAGATTTCCTTCATGACTTCCAATAACCCTAGCATTCTCTATTCTGGAGTCTTTATGCCATGATAACACTTTCACATCCACGAAATCTATTATGTTTCCTTTGTCTTCTAGGAAATATATGGATAAAAGATTCTTTTCTAAACAAGGTACATATAAAACATTGCTTAGGTTAACGTTGTTACCTGTTTTCAACTTGATGGAGGCTTGTCCAAATCCTTCCACTGGATAAGTGATTTTGTCTCCAAGCTCCACTTTGTACGATGTCTTCTTCTCATTTAGATTTGAGAGTCTGGCTTGATCTCCCTTCATGTGCCTAGAATATCCGCTATCAATTATCCACATGTCATCTTCAATCATTCCGGTGAGTGTTGAGTAGTGTAGAAGACTGATTGTTTCACTTGTGTTTTCAGTTGACTGGTAGTTGGTCATGCCTTGATCCAAAACTTCAACTCTGACGTTTTTTTCTTATGAGAGAGATAAAAGGTGCGTTGAACTAGGGCACATCTGAATATCTTCTCCTTGAGTGAGATTCTCCATCACAAGATGTCGGATCTGAAATTTAGGGTTTCTGCAACTGCTTCTGCTAGTAACCCTAGCGACAATGTCTTGGAAGCTTCCCATGCTAGTAACCCTAGTGGCAGTTCCTCAATGAGCTCAATATCCTAATGTTTATGTTTCCTTCCAACGTTTAGACTGAATAAAGGAGGTGTGGGCCCATAACCTGTTAGAATATGAAGGATTGTGCTCGTTTTACCATTGACAATACCCTTGTCACCCAACCATAGGCCGAAGCCACCCTTTAAGCACCTTGACCTTGACAGAGAGAAGAATTCTGGTAGAAATCCAATATCCAAGCAAGGCTAATGCACCAAGCAAGAAGTAACCAAGGTGATCATATAGTCTCACCCAAAAACTGGCGCAACACCTTCCCCAGGACTTGCACACAATACTGCTAGACTGCAGTGCACACAAGTGACTTCTGCAATTCTGAGAATGTGTCAAATGAGAGATTGGTGCCCTGTATTTATAGTATTCCTGGAAGAATTTCTTGGGCCGACTTCTCTCTCTGGGTACTAATTAATTCATATTAATTATCTATCTTCAACCGACATCTCATCTAGGGTTTCCTTCATTTCTTTGCTTCCTTCTTAAACATTCTAATCTTGTCAATGGTCACAATAGAGGTTCATACCTCCCGAAGCTACCATAATATCAACACCATGTGCATTATCCCCTTCTCCACGAATAGAATTTTTATCCATAGTGGGATTTCTTCTAACAATCTTCTTCTAGGGATGGAAACAAACTTTCTTTTAGCACTACTGAAAGATTCATTTCATTCAAATGCAAACTCAACAATGTATCTCTTCTTAACTCATTTCAACCAAAAGTCAATGGATCTATCCCACTTACTATCCAAATATTTCAAATGAGTTATCACTTATTGATCACAAATAAACTATTCTTGATCTCACCACACAAAGTTAATCTATGCTCGTCTCTTTACCCATTCATGCAATAAACAAGGAAACTCAACATAGAAAATTCCATTCAAATTGGAATAAATGTACCTTTTTTTCCATCTTTCCAAGTTGATTTGCATGTTTCTAGTCTCCCACCATGTGAATTTGTCCTCTTTCTCAGAGATCCATTCTTTTATATATTTTCTTGAAGGCTTACACATCATGTCCTTCCTCCAAGATGCAACACAAAATCATTAGGTCCCAGAAACGAAACCAATTTCTTGGCTCAGGGTTTCAAACCTAGGGTTTGAAAGGATTTAATGTTAGGATCCAATGCCATGAAGATGATAAATAGTCAATGAATATAGTCCACTTCGAGGGGGAAACTTCCTTTTACAATATATCCAATTCATAATACAATATGAGATATGATAAGATAATCCTGAGACTAGGTCTCCTCGGTGTGTGTGTGTGTGTGTGTGTGTGTGTGTGTGTGTGTGTGAGAGAGAGAGAGAGAGAGAGAGAGAGAGAGAGAGGGTTTAATCATAATTAAAGGGTACCATGAAGGGTTCTATCCAACATACAATTATAATACTATAAATGTAATAATTCAATATCTAGGGATTAATAAGGAGTTTTACACATAAAATGGGGCTTTTTCTAGGTCTTAACATTCCCCTCCCCTTTAAACAAGTTTTTCCCTCAACACTTGACTAATTGCAGGTGTTTCTACATGAAGAACACATCTTCCCATGTTGTCTCTTCCACTAGTAGGTTTTTCCATTTGACAAGTTACTCCGTGATTTCTCGATTTCTCAGTTGCTTAATCCTTGTTTCAAGTATTGTTTCTAGTTCTAGTATGATTTTCCCTTATTTAGTAATCTTTGGTAAAACAGTTTGGATTGGGATATTTGTTGGCCCTTGACCAATTTTTGGAGAACCTTGGTCATGTTTGACCATTTTTGGGACTTCGACAGGATGGTCAAAGGTGTAGCGCAAGTCGAAGCAGAGATCGCGGGATCTCGGCCCCTTGTTAGGGCATTTTGGGTTTAGGGTTTTATGTAACGGGTATGGGATGTTGGCCCATGGGTTTACCCATGTTTAGGCCCCATTTGCAATGTATAAATAGATATCTAAGTGATGTAAGAAAGTATTAGTAGTGAATTTTTGTGGCTTAGTGCAGAGCTAGAGGCTTTGTGCATACTATGTGTTAATACTTGTAGAGCTAAGTGCAAGTGATTGTAAGAAGCTGGTGTGCAGACTGTGTAAGAAGGATTTGTGTTGTGACCTAACTTAGGGAAGGAGGATCTGGCGAGGTTTGTGCATATCTCCTATCTTATGCAGAGTGGGTCTTGTGGCTGTGTGCATTGACCGAAGATAATAAAGAGAAGAAGATTTGGTGGACGTAGCCCCACGCTGGGGGTGAACCATGTATATCTTGTGTTGTGGTTGATTTGTGCATTATGGTTGTTATGTGAGTTATGCTTAGTGTAGAAATATATGTTAGATACATCTGATATAGTATCTTAGTGATTAGTGATGTGAATGAATGATAGATATGATATATTTCTATATGCTAAGTGCTTGAATGTGTTAGATGTTGTTGAATATTGCGTTGTTATGTAATTAGGGTTTTCTCCTGCGAAGTGGATAAGAGTTCAATGTTAATGAATTTTAACTGATATGTGCTCTGTTAAGTACTGTGCTCACATATCTGTGTCCCAGCTAGGTTGTAGACACCTGAGTCCTGCAACCACCCCTGCCTCTACCTCGGATGAGACTTCATCTGTTTCACCGGTGTTACCGAAAGGGCCGATAGTTAGGGTTTTGTTGGTGCGATGTTGAAGCGTTGAACCCTAGGTCTTCCCCTGTGCCAACAAATGGTTATGTTGTTGGGACCTGAAACTGTGATTGCTGGGAACTGAAGAAAAGAGAAATCTATGTGCGTAGATCTGTTTCTTTAGTGCGCAGTATTCTACTTGACTTGTGAAGATTTGTGCTAAATAAAGAAGCTCGATCTGAAGAAAAGAGGTAATATCTTAAAGCGTTGTGCTCTGATAAAGGTAAGATAAGTAAAAAAAAATGTTTCGAAAGAATGGATCTAGGTATGTTTGATAGATTTGGTCCCAGTCTAAAAACTAGGGCACAGCTACAAGAAAGAAGATATGATATGAATAGATCTGATAGAACTAGTGAAAGATATGTTATTCCTATGCATAGAAAGAATGTTTGGACTAACAAGTGGATGCAAGATCCTAGAAAGAAATTTTTTCAGGTTAGTTACTGTGATCCCAGTGCACAGTACAGGAAAGGTTGGGGATCATTTAAAAGAGAGAGAGGATTGACTCTTTGTTATAATTGTAGAAGACCGGGACATATTGATAAGGAATTCCCTGGTTGAGGTCATGTTTTCCTTTGTTGTAAGGCTACTGGACATGAATTTTTAGATTGCCCTAGAATGATTGCTAAAGTTGAAAAGATGAACATGAGACAAGAAAACCATGAGAAATGTTAAGACACTAGGAATATGCTCAAGAACCAGAAAGAATTAGAGACTGTATTATTGCAAATAAAGAAACCCTGAATGATCACAAAGACATCAACTTATCAAAGGTCTTAAAAGAGAAGGAGTGCATAGAAACAAGAATAGGAGACTTCGACATAGACTGTGTCTTGGATGAGGAAACACAAGTGAATATCATGACAGAAAGAACTTGGGAAATTTTGGGAAAGCATGTTATGGTTCCTTCACTGGGAGGAATAGGATTGTTTAAAGGGAAGATGATAACCCTATGTGGAATACTTACCCAGATACCTATGAGTACTCATGGGACTTCAATAGAAGAAGAATTTGAAGTCATTAAATTTGTTGAAAACAGCGCCCCATTTGCTATTTTGCTAGGAAAAACTTGGGTTGAGAAAGATCAGATACGAAGGAAACAAGAAGAGGAAGCTCTAGAGCAGAAAAAGCAAGAACTAAGAGATTTCATGGCTAGGAGAATAACACACTTACTGGAAGAATGGGAGGACAAGTTGAAGCTACTAAGGACTAGAGACCTGGTTGTCGAAGTTGAAAGAACACAGGAAGACTTGAAACCCTTTTCCATATAGGAGAGTAGAGCACCTACCCCAGATGGAGAAGAAGTATTACCCTCGAACCCTCTGAAAGACCCTCCACAATGCGAATTTACTATGCCAAGAGGAGATAAGAACAATAATGGAAAGAGGAAACCAGTGACTCAAATCACAGGAAAGAAAGATAGAAAGCTCAGTAAGAAGAAAGAAAAGTTAGAAGAATTGCAGGAAGTTCTAGAGAGGACTTCGCAGAAGGAAGGTTTGCAGAACCGTAACTTCGTCAAAATAGAAGAATATTGTAGATTGAAACTTCTCCACGACAAATAAATATGATCGTTGGAGGTGTCTCGACCATTAGAACGATGCTCCAGAACGTCTAGAAACGCAATTATGACCGGAAAGATCGCAATTGGATCGTTGGGACCGCGCCATAATGGATGGAATTGCATTGATTGAGGCATTCCTACCTGTTGGAAGAGTTCATTACGACATTGTCTATTTATCCCATCAAGCATTTCACCGAGAACACTTTTGTGATTATCCGAGCCCATAGAGAACTAGTTTCTTTCGCGCAGTACTTATTGAGAGCTCGCCACCCATTCGGTTACATTGAGTGTTTGCTCACCGACCTGAGATATCTGACCTCGAGTGTGCATGTCAGACGACATTAGAGTAGTAGAAAATTCCATGGAATAAATTATGATAGACCTCATGACTGAAAAGGTGATGTTCGCAGGCGTACAAGCTTCATCGATGCGAGGATTGGAAGCATCCTCGTCGACTACATAGCATCAGTCTAGCCGACCCACTGCTGAGAAATGTAGCAAGAATCATGATGACTTAGTGAATGTGAAGCTCATCCCATCTATCTTACCCAACTATATCCCACCTATGGCTAGCACGGTTAGTCGTGACAGTGTCCCGAGGGACTTCGACTACACCTTGATCACTGCGTACCTCCCGAAGGGGATACACGCAATTGGAATGTAGTTGGGACAGATTATGACATTGAATATCAGTGACTTCAACTTGGGAGATCGCAAGAACTATGGCATGCTCACCCCACATAAGTATTTGACCAAGACAAAGTGGACGAAGTCGAAGATCATCCCCCAGTCATGGAACATGGACATCACAAGGTCCACCATCCTGAACGTAATGAAGATACCCCACTTTGGAAGGCATCAGTAGGTTAACATGTGTCTTAAACTCCTATTGTCTTGCTTCCATGGAGGTTATTTGTGGTTGGACAGACGCATCACCATAGATCTGACGCTAATCCATCGGATCACCGGATTAAGCATGCAAGAACCAGACCCACAAGACTTTTATTCAGGGACGGTTGTAGATCGCGCCCTGGCACAGAGAATCAAAGATACCTAAGGCAATGTGGAGAAGGGGAAGCGAGGATACAAGGTGGCTTCCATCCAGAATGGCGCAGTGCACCTAGCCTGCCAGTTGATTGTTGGTAAGCTAGTAAGGAATAACATACCCACGCAGGTCACGGGGTTCATTGTTGACCTCGCGGGAAAATGCATTCAAGGGATACAAATGAACTCGGCAAGCTACCTCGTCAACCAGTTAGAGCAAGACTGTCGTGAAGCTCAGGATCAGGGATACGAGTTCCATTTCAGTTGGTTGTTGATCCTCATCGCCCTCATTACTTGGGAGATGTCAGAAGGAGCGACTTTCCCTGAGATTGAGCTTTCTGAACCCCTAGCTATGAAGTTCACTACACGTTGGTACTCGAGCGACATGGCTAAGAAATGGTAGTCAAACTCGGTGTTCCACACCTATTACCTGCAGTTGAAGAGGGCTATTGAGTCTTTCCCTCGTATGACACTGAACACCCAACATAGGTTCAAGCCATTTGTGAAGTTTCACGCAGATAGACATTTTATTTATATCACTGTGCGCGGAGACGAACATAAAGAAGAGCTTCAATCCTACTATAAGCTCATTGAGGAGGACATGGAAGAAATAACTAAGGAATGGCCCGCAAAGTTCCTTATACCAGTTGAACGGGTAGAATTGTCCGACCTCAACCTCATCGGCAGTCTTTTGGTCACTCGCGAAAAATATGATGCACCCAATAGTAGCAGAAGGGAAAATAAGGAAGAGGTACAGGATCTGAACAATGCATCATAAGAGACTACTTCAGATTCACCTGGAGGGGGAGGAGGTGATGAAGTAGACAAGGAAGAGAACGATAGGAAAGAAGACAAACCAGATCAGGGAAAAGTAACACTGCCTAGGGATCCCCTCTAAGAGACAGAGACATCCAAGAAAATAAATGTTCCCCCAAAGAAACCTACATCGCGGAAGAAGTAAAAATCCAATAAACCGTCATTTCAAACTATGCTAACGGTGGATGAAATTGACCTTATCATTGTCATTGTGTTAGACACCTCGGAGGACATTCTATAACGCAACGAAGAAAAATAGGAGACCATGTATGATAGGATTGCAGCAGAGTAGAAAGGGGTACAACAAGCCCTCTACTCCATCCGCGCAGTGTCTACTGTGCCACCGCCATCAGAAGGAGCAGAATTGGGAGATGAGCCTGCCTAGCTATGCAAATTAGTAGACTTGACAAAATCTCACCTTCGTCGTGTCCAAAAGGAAAAATAACAGGCCACATAGGCTTTGAAGCAAGCAAAAGAGGAAGTCATAGAGCAACGTTGGGTTTCCCAACAAGAGAAAGATGACCTCCAAGAAAAGTTTGCAGAGGATAGAGCACAGATCCAGAAGGAGAAAGAATAGTTTCTCGTAGAGAAGACTGGAGTTAAAGAAGCAGTCACTAGAGAACTTCTCTATGTGATTGGATTAGAACAGAGGGAAGAAGAAGCCACTGAGATTCAGGTGGTAAATCTTGTTGAATCCATTCAGCAGCTCCAACAAAGAGTAGCAGAACTAGAATTACAAGCAGTGCCAAGCACTGCAAGACCAAAGGGAAGAAACTACCTGGAGCGCAGTCCAGAGAATCAAGGCATTGGCCTCAGAATGCAAACATCTCATTAGTTGAAGTGCACAGACTTACGAGTGCCTTACAGAGGACCCTAAAGTAAGGACACTGGATTCATAGCTCTAGGAGGCAAAGCAGCAAGAAGCAACAATGAAAGCACATTTGAATCCATTGTCCGTGGTCGAGAGGATGAAAAGGTCCCAAGAACAACACATGGTTCAGCAGTAGGGCCATGCCATCCAGAGTAAATTCATGGAAGTGACTCAGAATCTCCATCCAGTGCAGGGTGAAGCTTTCACACTTTTTTAGGAGATTGAAGGACGAGATGTAGAACTATAACAAGTGGTCACCAGATTAGAACAACGCTTGGAAGGACTTGTGATGGAGAAGGTTCTTTAGGAGTTCTCCGAGTAGGAGGCTCTGGCGAAGAAAAAGTTCGAGGCAGAGTTACCCAGATCAGAGTGACTCGGTACGAGTCACAGGTGAGTGTTGGTGGCATGTTGGACCTTGACCAAGTTTTGGAGAACCTTGGTCATCTTTGACCATTTTTGGTACTTCGACAGGCTGGTCAAAGGCAGAGCGCAAGGCAAAGCAGAGATCGCGAGATCTCAGGCCCTTTTTAGGGAATTTTAGGTTTAGGGTTTTATGTAACGTGTATTGGATGTAGGCCCATGGTTTTACCCATGTTTAGGCCCCATTTGCAATGTATAAATAGATATCTAGGCGATGTAAGAAAGTAGTAGTAGTGAACGTTTGTGGCTTATTGTGGAGCTAGAGGCTTTGTGCATACTATGTGTTAAGACTTGCAGAGCTAAGTGCAAGTGATGTTAAGAAGCTGGTGTGTAGACTGTGTAAGAAGGCTTTGTGTTGTGACCTAACTCGAGGAAGGAGGATCTGGCGAGGTGTGCACAGATCTCATGTCTTTGCAGAGTGGGTCTTATGGCTCTGTGCATTGAACGAAAATAATAAAGAGAATAAGAGTCGGTGGGCGTAGCCCCACGCTGGGGGTGAACCACGTATATCATGTGTTGTGATTTATTTGTGCATTATGGTTGTTATGTGAGTTATGCTTAGTGTAGAAATGCATGTTAGATACATATAATATAGTAGCTTAGTGCTTAGTGATGTGAATGAATGCTAGATCTGATCTATTTCTATATGTTAAGTGCTTGAATGTGTTAGATCTTGTTGAATACTTTGTTGTTCTGTAATTAGGGTTTTCTCCTGCAAAGTGGATAAGAGTTAAATCTTAATGAATGTTAACTACTAAGTGCTCTATTAAGTACTGTGATCACATATATGTGTCCCAACTAGGTTGTAGACACCTGAGTCCCGCAACCACCTTTGTCTCTACCTCGGGTGAGACTTCATCTGCTTCGCAGGTGTTGTAGAAAGGGTTGGTAGTTAGGGTTTTGTTGGTGCATTGTTGAAGCATTGAACCTTGGGTCTGCCCTTGTGCCAAGAATCTTGTTGTCCATTACCTCCTTTAAAAAAGAAACATGGAAGACTGGATGTACATGTGAATATGGAGGGAACTCCAATTTGTAATCCATACTTCCAATCCTTTACAAAACCTTATAAGGGACAGAATATTTGGGTGTTAATTTAGTGTCCTTATTTTGTTGCTCGAGGGACATTTGTTTATATAGTTGTATCCTTAGAAATACCCAATCCCCCACTTCAAATTCCCTTTCACTGCAATGTTGATCTGCTTGTTGTTTCATCCTATTTTGTGTTATAACCATGTTGTCCTTAAATATTTTGAGAACATCTTGTTGGTTCCCTATGTGGTCCTCCACTACTTGAACATTTGTATTCCCTTTCAAGGGTGATGTAATGGATGGAGGATGATATCCATAAAGTTCCAGAAACATGGAATTTTTTGATGAATTATGGAAATATGTGTTGTACCACCATTCTTCCAAAGGAAACCACTTGACCCATTGGGTATGTTTATCAGATGCAAAAAAATGAAGATATCCTTCTATACATTTATTCACAAGCTCGGTTTCCCCATCGTATTAAGGGTGGTAATATGAGTTGTGGGCTAATTGAGTAACCAAACAAGAAAATAATTCAATCCAAAAATTTTCAGTGAAAATTGGATCTATGTCACTTATAATAATATTGGGGACTCCATGTAGCTTTTGAATTGTTTCCATGAATGTCACAGCTACTATACTTTCTTTAAAAGGATGAGAAAGAGAGAGAAAATGGGTATACTTTGTTGGTTGATCCACTACTACCATGATGAGAGTCTTTCCTTTGTATTTTGGTAAACCTATAATAAAATCCATTAAAACTTATTCCCAGCGTTGACTTGGTATAGTTGATGGTTGTAGGAGACCTGAAATCTTGATTGTTTCTCCCTTATTTTGTTGGCAGATTGAACATTCAGATACAAACTTGTGAGCATTAGTTTTAAGACCTTCCCAAAAAATATCATTCTTGATCTTGTGATATGTTTTCAAGAATCCTGAATATCTTCCTATAGGATAAGTGTGCAATTCTCGGAGGACCTTCTATTTGAGTTAGAAATTCTTACATAAATATGGGCGATCATGATACCATATAAAATCATTATTCTATACAAAATTATCTAATGAACTAGGGTCATCATGTATTTGTTGAATGATATTTCATACCTCTTCATCTTGCTTCCATCATATCCTTGCTTCTTCCATCCAATCAGATTGCGGAACAGAAATAGAACATAGTGAAATTTCTATTTCTTCTTCTTTCCTTGAAAGGGTATCTGCCACAACATTATGTTTTCCATTTTTGTAGATAATTTCAAAGTCATAACCTAGTATCTTTGTAACCCATTTTTTTTGTTATTTTGAAGATAATTGTTTCTTTAAGAAGTACTTCAAACTATCATGATCTATTTCTACTTTGAAGTGTCTTACTATAAGGGGTTTTGCACATAAAATGGGGCTTTGTCTAGGTCTTAACATTTACCAACAAATACCCCATTAGCGTCGACATATTCAATATTCAAGGAACGAATAAGGTCTCACCCGAGATGATATAAGAATTACATAGACCAAATACTTGTGTGTTACATGAAGGAATATGGCATACAAGAAACCCATAACTTAGAGTTGTGTATTAGATTATATTCATTCATATTAGCATTTATATAAGTAACGAACGGTCCAACACATATAACAAGCATTCATTTAGAATAGAACTCATGGTAGGAAGTATCAAATGGGTCTCATGTTTCCATCCATTAATCACAGATAATCATTCAGGCACATACAAGGTCATATCCTTCGCATAGACTCATTAAGCTTGAAATAGAGACTAGAGACTTAGATATCGATCTACTTTCTCTCGCATATTACCATTACAACTCTACAATTACTCTACAAAAGAGTAATCATTACTAGTCTGTGTGCAATCCTTTTATTTCTATAGAAGCATGGCAATCATAAAAAAATATGCCAGGTCACTAACAAGCTCAAGCATGACCAATCAATCAGTTACAAAACAATTATTAGTCATTATAATTTATCATTACTAGATATGCACACATCTTATTACAAGCCTTTTCACAGCACCAAAGTTGGCATGCATGTTGCAAACTGATTGGTACAAGTGCAGTAGAAAATAGTCAACGCACATTGAATCTTGGGGTTGCATGATACAAAAATTTCCATGCAAAACTTGTTGTGTTCATGCAGTCTTTCCAAAACCTTGGTGCTAACACCACTGATCCCAAAAGCACTAAAACTCTACCATATTTCTCTCTTACTCCCTAATTTCTACTTTCAAACCCCATAGATAAAGCAATCATCTCCTCGTATACCTCTCTCTATTAATCTCCACCATATTGTAGAAACCAATATGTGAATTCATAACTCTTCCTCCATCCACCTTCTATTTTTTAATTCATACAAAAATCTCCAAGGATAATGCTTGTAAGAGGCATGTGTTTGGGTTCCTTGGCTTGTGTGATGCAATTGAATAATAAATCATATGCCATGCAATTGTGTGTCTAAGGGTTGGACTATTGGTGTGATGTTATCTAGTTGTTGAGCTCTTAGAGAGGCTAGTATAGCTTGGTAGGATGCCTTGCTAGTCCTTGTTATTGTTGTTTAGGTTTCACATCAATTATGCCAACTTTGAAAAAGCTAAGGTATTGTATTTTATATTTATATTGTGACAATAAGGAGTTGTACCATTGTTTTCCTAAATTATCTTAATACAAATCTTATTTTTAGATATAGTTTTCATGAGTTTTGAGAATGTTTCATAGTTGTTTTGATATTATGATTTATTCTGACATAAAGGATAAAATGTTGAGTGATTTAGCATGCCCTGGATGAAATTTATAATATAAAATGTGTTTTTATATTCCACTATTAATGAATGTAATTTTCACATCTTCATACTTCATTAGATCATTACTTGAGGTTTGTTTCATTGATCTAGTGTTGAAGTATTTTGCGATATTTATCTACTTGAACTTGCCTAAACTGGTGGTGGATAAATTTGAGATATTTCCAGGTGTATTTCTGAATATTTCATTCCATCCCTAAGGATGAAAATTATATTTGTTAAATCCATGACCTCATTAAAGAGAGGTGAAAATTTCAATTTGGGAAGATTTCCAAAATTTCTACATGGTAGCAAAGCTTATTGTGTTGAAATTGCTTTCTTGTACAACTATGAGTTGGATATTTCAACAGCTGTTAAACCCTAGCTACATTAGTTGAAGTCAATCCATGCTTGGGATAATCACTTGTACCCGAGAATAGCCTCTTGGGTTGATGCCCTAGTTTCTCTAGGGATTGGAGTTCTGATTTTCACCTAGAATATGTGCCCAATATACTTATTTGTTTGGTTGATTTGTTAATTGAGGTGTGCCTCAAGATTTGTAGGGATGATTACTCTTGATATTAGAGGGCGTGACAGGTTAGAAGGTACTTCCAACTTTACACCTTGGAAGTATAGATTGTAGATGATTGTTTGGCTCCTCTTTTGCCATATTTCGCTACCCAATCAATTCATTATTCTTAAACCATTTCACACATTTTGTCAATAATGCACACCATAAACCTTCATTACATACCTTTATTCATACCATGTGGTTAATACATTGTTTTTCTATGTTTATATTAATTAAAGCCGACGATATCATAGTTTTTCTAATGATGGTTAATGTCAATAATTCATGTACCAACACTTCACTTACAGTACTCGAAATCATTTGTCAACATACTTCCACTCTTCCAGCTAGAATTCATCCACAATGGTTCTAAAGAAAAATGTGTCTAGATGGTTATGTGTTCATCAGTTCATATCCAGGTCGATTGTACGAAGCTCCGACTCGTGGTCAAAGTTCTGCAGTCAAATTCATGTTAGAATAGCAAAGGCGGTTTTGCGTTGCGATGTTTTAGCAGATGGGGATGAATATGAAAAATATAAAACATGGGTTTTTTTCAGGATAACCCAAGTTTAGTCTTAGACGGGAGGATCTCTGGAATCAAACATGGCTGTGAAGTTACAAAAGTTTTTCTAAACTGGTTTTGCCCAGATTTTATGTGCGGCCCATTTTTCAAATTCTCTTATTTTGGATCACAATCTCACTATGTGTCATATGAATGAGAGGATGAGACGGTTTATTTTTTATCTATTTCCTATTCTCGTCTAAGACCAATTCCTTAATATCACATTGTAAAGATATACTATATCTATGTTTTTTATTTTGCATTTTGTTTTATGAGCAAGGAACGACCCATCCATTTGTTGAACGTATTCTATCTATTTGATGGGATCTCTATATACATGTCAGAGCATGTACAAGATTAGGAAAAGAGATATCATTCATCGTTGTAAGATAAAATTGAATTCATGTTTCTGAACTTGTAATTTCTGAGTTTTAAAATCTACGATGAGAAGGCATTGTTACTCTTGTGTTGATTCGTGAGCACTTCTAGATAAATGTTTCCAAGTAGCACAACATCGATTGGGAGGGCCCCTCAGTCTGGTTTTCACTTTCTTCTTTGTTCTATATTTTAGTCATTATATTTGTAGCACTAGTGCATAACATTTTCTTCAATTTATAGAAGTTTTATCTGTGTGTTTCATTCATCTATTACTATTTTAATTAGTTATAAGAAACCTTTGTAGAGTTTTTCCTTCATATGTTGTTGGTGTGTTATTCGATTTGATGGTTTCATTATGAATTCATGAGATCAATATTTAGGTGAGAGCACCTGCAGTTTATATCATTTTCTTTGATCTATGATGCACTGTACCCTTTGATTTTTCCTCCATTTCTGGTCACTTAATTGCGCCCAACACATTCACCCACTTTCTCCTCATGCTTAAAGTTATTCACTCCCTCATCTAACGATGCACATTTTCAAGAGTTACGTACATTTTTGTTATGTGTTATATTGTTTTTTTTTGACAAAAACGGTTATGTTGCATTAATCGGCATTCTGGCCAGCTAGAATCTGGAATTTACAAATCCGAAGAAGGTTGGTGACCTCTGACAGTGCTGCCAACCTTCTGGTGAATGTCTTGGGAGACCATTTCCCTTTGCTCTTTGAGCTAATTCGAGAATAAGACAAAAAGTGCGTACATGAGTAAATTCTCACAAACTGTGAGCATAGCAAAAGACAGAAGCAAAGCATTATTCCAATGGGACTGAAGTTTTCCCCTTAATGTAGGGGTCTAGCTTTTTCTGAG
>ML808420.1:46119-65031 GCA_009831015.1 Picea engelmannii
TCCCAACAAGTTCTTGATCTCTGTCTGATACTGTTTTCGACCCTCGGAATCCTTCTACGTAGTGATCAAGCACTCTACGAAAAATGTTACCTCCCCATGCCTGAAGATCCTCTCCATCCTCTTGGTTGAGACTGTCCTGAGTGCTCCTGTCGACATGCCCCTCAGGACAACCCTCTTCCCGTCACTGTCTCTGAATCCCATCTCCAAGGTTTGGCAGTTGGTGGTAATTTTACCCAAGGTGATCAACCATTGGACTCCCAAAACCACATCTGTGTCTGATAGGTCAACCACATAAAATGTACTCTCACGGTGTAGTTTCCTAACTTGATCTCCAAGTCTGGAACTCTATCTAAACACTCCATTGTATGGCCATCTGCTACTGCGACATCAAACCCCTCAAACTCCTTTGTCTGAAGGGTATGTCTCGATACCAATGAAGCGTCGATGAAGTTGTGGGTGGCCCCACCATCTATCAGGGCGATTGCCCGTTTCACCTAAATAGTCCCTCTGATACGAAGGATGTCATCCCTGGGAACACCAGAAAGGGTCGCTATTACTCCTCCCTTTGTTGGTTTTCATCTGCTAGCCTGCTTAGGAGGTTGTGGAACTACCGATGGGTGGGCCCCTGCCAGTGTCAGTGGTCTACAGGGAGGATGCTCATCCGCCTGCTTTGAATCCTCCTCTGAGCTGATGGATCCACTGTCCTTCTCCTCCTCCTCACTGTCCACATTGTATGTTGCCACCTCAATATAGTGAATCTCTCCCTTGACCATGCACTTGTGGCCTGAGACCCAAGGGTCTTTGCAGTTGAAGCAAAGCTTCTTCCTCATAAGATTTCGCATCGTCTCATCATCCAGCTTCTCCTTTCCCTTGCATTCTCTCTGGAATGGCTTCTGGTCTCGATCCTTATGTGGTACGAAGGGTTTGGAGAAGGGTTTAGTTTTTGGCACTGAGTTCGCCAAATCTCTAGTGCGTAGGATGGCATCCTGCAAGGTGTGAAGCTGGTATGCCTTCACCCATCCTCTCAAGGGTTCTGTGAGCCCTTCTGTGAATAACATGATCAGTCAGGGCTCAGATATATCTGTCACTTCCACTGCTACCCACTGAAACACTGAGATGAATGCCTCTGATGTGCGAGTTTGTCTCAACTGGGCTAGATCTATGAAATGGATCTTTGGATCCCTCCTATCAAATCTGTCCATGAGTCTCTTTGTGAACTCTCTGTAGGAGGTGATGCGACTGTGGCCCAATGTCACCAATCCATAATACTACCACTCGTGTGCCTCACCCTCCAAGTGTAAGGTAGCAAAACTGATGGCCTTTGTCTCGGTCATCTGGTTGAGTTTGTAGTAGGTGTCTAGCTTCTATACCCAAGCTCTGGCGGTGCATTTGGATGATCTGTTGAAAGAAGGTATGGTGAGTTTACCAACTTTCCAGATGAAACCAATGTTATGCCCCTTATGTTGCTGCGACCCTCCTCTCTGTGGCTCTCTGGGGCAGTTCCTGAGTCTGAGTCCACAATACTCGACTAGGGTCATGTCCTGATGGAAGTCACGGCCCAATGATGCATATTCCCTTCGATACTCTGCAATGTCCTCTGCATGAGTGGACGCTTTTTGTGTTATTGACAGTTGTGTTGCTACCGGGGGTGCCCTCTGGAAACTGGGAAACAAAGGTCTGGGAATCCTACTCGCAGAGGTGTATGTGCGAGTGGGTGACTGGGGTCTATTGCCTACCCCTAAGTTCCCCTGTGCTGCATGTGGGGCTTGTGTGCCCGGGGTGCCCACCATAGCCAATCTATCAGCCACCTGTTCCAAGGATTGAGACATGGTCCGCTGCCTAGATAACATATCGTTGATAACTTGCATGAAGGCTGCCTCTGGTTCCATGGGGGCCTTACCACTGCCTTATGGTCTCTCATATATGTCTCCTAGCATCCTTTCTGCCTCGCGCTCAACCTCACACTCTACTCTTCTCTCTTCTTCTCTGTGTGCCTCTTCCTTTTCCTCTGAGCTAGGAGGGAAAGGAGGAAAGTCAAGCTTAGGCCTTCTTTCCTTACGCCTGTTGTAAGTGACATATTCGTCACCTACTTGCTCACGACCATCTCATTCTTTTGTTTCACTCTTCGTCTTTAGTCAGAGGATGGCAGGACTAAAGCTATGATACCACTGAAATATCCCTGATCCAGTTGATCTGAATATCTACTGTTGAACTACGGTTTGGCTACTAAATCTGATACTCTGGGGGTTTCTGAATGCGTTTGAGTTACTATGTGATGATGTTGGTGACTTTTGCATGTTTGTTCCATTTTATTATATGTTTTAGCAGTATAAGTCAATACATGTGAAATAAGGACAACACAACTCACTGATATATATATATAATGCTAGAAAAGCAGGAAATACAATAATAACTAGAAGCAGATATGATAATTGTCAGTTAGGTCTCATGGATCGTCACTGGAATACAAAATAATAGATAAGAAATACCCGTGACCAGAAGAATGGGTGTTGGTTTGCGCATGCACAGATGAATCGGCAAAAAGGAGTCTAGCAGCTCACGGTGATTGTTATAGAATATAGAAAACACGCCCTGATGGCGATACGCATCGGAATGAGCTGGAAATTGTCTCAAAATATGTGCCCTGGCCTCTAGACAGATCCTGATGACTATCAGGCTGAATATCTGATCTCTGAAGCTCCGGATCTCACCCCCTGGGGGTTTGCGCACCTCCTAGGCTCAATGAGTGCGCCCTAGTGATCCCACCGGAGGAATATGACGATGTATATCTCAAAATGATCGTCCCGGTCTCCTCTGTAATAGGTCGGAAGGGATTCCTCAGATCTGTCCCAGAATGTCCCCTAGAACCCCAAATGTGCTTCCTTTGGAGTTGTGCCCTAAATGATTGTTTTCCACTTTTCGAAATATTCCACCATCGGAAACTGATGACAGATGGATCAATAGGTGCGCATTGGCTATCTCTCTAATGGGTCGGAAGGAATCGGCCAAATCTGAACTGTCATAAGCAGCCACATAAACCCTCTCTCAAACACTTGCGCCCTCAATGCTGAGTTGCGCAATCACTGAGCTGGACACTGTAATGCATGGTGAAATACCTGGATGGCATCTCCGATAGGCTAGGGAGTGTCTCAACACCGAAACTAATCAATGGTGGTGGTTTCCTCCAGAAATCCACAAAACAACAAGGGGGTTGATTTCCTCCTCCTCTGCAAATATCTCAACATCAAATCATAACATAATATAATGAGGAATTAGGTCGAATTCCTCCCTTTATACTCTTCCCGATCTAATTCTCCATTGACCTCACTTAAGCTAGGTGCTTTTCCTCATAAGTTTAGTAATTAATTAATTAAGTCCCCCCTTAACACCTTTTCGTTCTATTTCTCCGTTGACTTAGGCTTAAGTGACTTTTCCTATGTTTTTTGGATTAATTCATTGTTTAGCCATCAATTCTCCCTTATTTCTCCTCTTGTTCCCTATTTGTTCCTGACTATAGTCTATGGGAACAAATAGACTACTACATCACTCCTTGCTGGCCTACTCTTGGGAACGGGACATTACATCTTCGTGAACTCACTCTAAAAGGAACTATGTGATGGACGATCAATATCTATTCACTAAAGATCTAACCGTAAGGATTTGGGGTGAAAGCACATGGGTTATCGACCCCCTTCTCGTACGACCCTAGGTATTTCAAAATACCACTACACGTGGCATCACCATTGCTCGAAAGGAAAGGAAAAGATTCACAAAGTGAACCGAGGCACGGGGGTCAAACACCACAACCATGACAGCAACACTAGATGTTATTAGGAGATAGGGAGCAAACCTCCACCAAGCGGCTCCATGGTTTCCTTTGTTTGAAAATGGTTTGGTGGGTGAAGGGTTTTATGAACCACCCAATTCCCAAGGCTACAACCAATGTGGGATTATAACACACACACACAAGGGGGAGAAGCAGTGTTAAAGTGGAACCAAATTCGCATAGTCGAGAATATGCCACTATTATTAGGGAATGCAGTAAGGAAAGGCATAGCTTCAGAAAGGGAACCGAGGCATAGGGGTCAAACACCACAATCCCGAAACCAACATTAGATGTTAGTATTAGACCGGGAGAAAACCTCCACCAAGCAGCCCTAGGGCTACCTCATTTCACAAATGGTTTGGTGGGTGAAGGGATTAATGAACCACCTAATTCTCAAGTCTACAACCAATGTGGATTATTACGCACACACACAAGAGGGAGAGATAGTATCAAAGTGGAACAGAATTCTCGCAGACACTAATATGCAACTATTATTAGGTAATGCAATAAGGAAAGGAAAAGATTTGCAAAGGGAACAGAGGCCAGGGAGTCAAACACCTCAATCATGACATCGACACCAGATCTTAGTACGAGACTGGGAGCAAACCTCCACCAAGAGGTCCCAGGGCTTCCTCTATTTGCAAATTGTTTGGTGGGTGAAGGGCTTAATGAACTACCCAATTCTCAAAGCTACAACCAATGTGGGATTATTACGCACACACAGAAGGGGGAGAGACAGTATTAAAGCGAAACGGAATTCCCGCAGACGAGAAAATTTCAATGTTATTAGGGAATGCAGTAATGAAAGGCAAAGCTTCACAAAGTGAACTACAACACAGTGGTCAAACATCACAATCATGACACCGACACCAGATGTTATTAGGAGACACAAAGAAAACCTCCACCAAACAGCCCCATAGTTGCCTTCGTTTGCAAATGGTTTGGTTGGTGAAGGGCTTAATGAACCACCCAATTCTCAACGCTGCAACAAATGTTCATTATTATGCACACACACAAGCGAGAGAGGCAGTATCAAAGTGGAACACAATTCACATAGACAAGAATATGCCACTATTATAAGGGAATGCGGTAAGGAAAGGCAAATCTTCAAAAATCGAACCGAGGCACGGGGGTCAAACACCACAATCACGACATTTACACCAGATGTTAGTAGGAGATCAGGAGGAAACCTCCACCAGGCGACACGGGGGCCTTCGTTAGCCAATGGTTTGGTCGATGAAGGGTCTAATGAACCACCCAATTCTCAAGCCTGCAACTAATGTGGGATTATTATGCACACATAGAAAGGGGAGAGTCAGTATTAGAGTGGAACGGATTTCACGCAGACAAAAATATGCCATTGTTATTAGGGAATGCAGTAAGGAAAGATAAAATTTTCACAAAGGGAACCGAGGCATGGGGGTTAAAGATCACAATCGTGACACCAACACCAGATGTTAGTAGCAGACCGGGAGCAAACCTCCACCAAGCGATTCAAGGGGTTGCCTCCATTGGAAAATTGATTGGTGGGTGAAGGGATTAATGGACCAATGAGTTCTCAAAGTTGTAACCAATGTGTTACGAACACACACAAGGGGGATAAGCGGTATTAAAGTGGAACATAATTCATGCAGACGAGAATATGCCACTGTTATTAGGGAATGTAGTAAGGAAAGACAAAGATTCACAAGGGGAACTGAGGCACGGGGGTCAAACACCACAATCATGACACTGACACCAGATGTTACTAGGAGACCGAGAGTAAACCTCCACCAAGTGGCCCAAGGACTACCTTCGTTGGCAATCGGTTTGGTTGGGGAAGGGATTAGTGAACCACCCAATTTCCATGGTTGCAAACAATGTGGGATTATAACGCACACACAAGGGGGAGAAGCGGTATTAAAGTGGAATGGAATTCGCACAGACGGGAATATGCCACTGTTATTAGGGAATGCAGTAAGGAAAGGAAAATCTTTAGAAAGAGAATGGAGGCACGATTGTCAAACACCACAACCACGACATCGACATTAGATGTTAGTATTAGACTAGGAGAAAACTTCCACCAGGCGACACCAGGGCTGTCTCTGTTTGCAAATGTTTTGGTGGGTCAAGGGATTAATGAACCACCCAATTCTCAAGGCTGCAGCCAATGTGGATTATTACGCACATACACAAAAGGTGAGTGAAATTATTAAAGCATGACAAAATTCCCGTAGACGAGAATATGACACTATTATTAGGGAATGCGGTAAAAAAAGGCAAAGTTTCACAAAGGGAACCAAGGAACGAGAGTCAAACACCACAATCATGACACCGACACCAGATCTTAGTAGGAGACCGGGAACAACCCTCCACCAAGGAATGCAGTAAGGAAAGGCAAAGCTTCACAAAGGGAACCAAGGCATGGGGATCAAACAACACAATCACGACACCGACGCAAGATGTTAGTAGGAGACCGGGAGAAAACCTCCACCAAGCGGCTCAAGGCCTGCCTCTATTGGCCAATGGTTCGGTTAGTGAAGGGCTTAATGAACCACCCAATTCTCAAGCCTGAAACCAATGCAGGATTATTACACACACACACAAGGGGGAGAGTCAGTATTAGAGTGGAACATAATTCGCGTAGACAAGAATATGCCACTATTATTAGGAAATGCAGTAAGGAAAGGAAAAACTTCACAAAGGGAACCAAGGCATGGGGTTCAAACACAAAAATCGTGACACAGACACCAAATGTTAGTAGAAGACTGGGAGCAAACCTCTACCAAGCGACCCAAGGGGCGGCCTCTATTGGAAAATTGATTGGTGGGTGAAGGGATTAATGAGAAAACCAATTATCAAGGATGCAACCAAGAGGGAGAGGCAGTACGAGAATATGCCACTGTTATTAGGGAATGCAGTAAGGAAATGCAAAGCTTCACAAAAAGAACAGAGGCACAGGGGTCAAACAACACAATCACGACACCAACACCAGATATTACTATGAGACCGGGAGCAAACCTCCACCAAGCAGCCCAAGGGCTGACTCCATTGGAAATTGGTTTGGTAGGGGAAGGGATTAATGAACTACCCAATTCTAAAGTTTGCAACTAATGTGGGATTCTTATGCACACACACAAGGAGGAGAGGCAGTATTAAACTGGAACGAAATTTACGCAGACGAGAATATGCCACTGTTATTAGGGAATGCAGTAAGGAAAGGAAAAGATTCACAAATCAAAACTAAGCACGGGGTTCAAATAGCATAGTCACGACACTGATACCAAATGTTAGTAGAATAACGGGAGCAAACCTCCACCAAACGACCCAAGGGATGCCTCCAGTGGAAAATTATTTGGTCCCTAAAGGACTTATTGAACCACCCAATTCTCAAGGCTGCAACCAATGTGGGATTATTACGCACAAAAGGGGGGAGACGAAATATCAGAGTGGAATGGAAAACACGCAGACATGAATATGCCAAAGTTATTATGGAATGTAGTAAGCAAAAGAAAAGCAACACAAAGTGAAATAAGGCACAGTGGTCAAACATCACAATCACGACATCGACACTAGACGTTAGTAATAGACCGGGAGAAAACCTCCACCAAGTGGCCCAAGGGCTGCCTCCATTGGAAAAAGGTTTTGTGGGTGAAGGGCTTAATGAACCACACAATTATCAAGGTTGCAACCAATGTGGGATTATTACGGACACACAAGGGGGAGAGGAAGTATTAAAGTGGAACAAAATTCATACAGACGGGAATACGCCATTGTTATTAGGGAATGATGTAAGGAAAGGAAAATATTCACAAAGGGAACTAAAGAACGATGGTCAAACAACACAATCATGGCACCGACGCAAGATGTTAGTAGGAGACAAGGAGAAAACCTCCACCAAGCATTCAAAGTGTTTCCTCCGTTTCCAAATGGTTTGGTACGTGAAGGGCTTAATGAACCACCCAATTCTCAAGGATGCAACCAATGTGGGATTATTACACACACACACAAAGGGAAGAAGCCGTATTAAAGTGAAATGAAATACCCACAGACGGGACTATACCACTTTTATTAGGGAATGCAATAAGGAAAGGAAAATCTTCACAAAGGGAACCGAGGCACGGGGGTCAAACACCACAACAACAAAACCAACACTAGATGTTAGTAGGAGACCAAGAGGAAACCTCCACCAAGCGGCCCAAGGGTTACCTCCAGTGGAAAATTGTTTGGTGGGTGAAGGGCTTAATGAACCACCCAATTCTCAAGGTTGTAACCAATGTGGGTTTATTATGCATACACATAAGTCGGAGAGGCAGTATTAAAGTCAAACGGAATTCATGTAGATGAGAATATGTCATTGCTGTTAGGGAATGCATTAGGGAAATACAAATCTTCACAAAAGGAACCAAGATATGTGTATCAAACACCACAATCACGACACTGAGACCAGATGTTAGTAGGAGACCGGCAGAAAACCTCCACAAAGCGGCCCATGGGCTGCCTCCGCTTGCAAATGGTTTGGTGGGTGAAGGGATTAATGAACCACCCAATTCCCAAGGCTGCAACCAATTTGGGATTATAATGCACGACACAAGGGGGAGAAGCAGTATTAAAGTGGAACGAAATTCTCGCAGACAGGAATATGCCACTGTTATTAGGTAATGCAGCAAGGAAAGGGAAATCTTCAAAAAGCAAACCRAGTCACAAGGGTCAAAACACCACAATCGCGACACTGACACCAGATATTAGTGGGAGACCAGGAACAAACCTCCACCAGGYGGCCCAAGGGCTGCCTCCATTGGCAAATGGTTTGGTGGGTGAAGGGCTTAATGAACCACCCAATTCTCAAGGATGAGACCAAAGTGGGATTATTATGCACACACACAAGGGGGAGAGRCAGTATTAAAGTGGAACGGAATTCACTTAATTGTCTTATTGCTACAAGTGATTACAAACCCTAGTTTAATTTACCCTCTCTCTCTTCCAACGGTTTGTGTTAGTTTTGGGAAACTCACATTTGCATCTTGATTTACTTTCATCATTAGCTTAACGTCTTGCATCAATTGCTTGGAATCATTTCTAACTTAGTCATTGCTGCAATAATTGCATTTTCAGCCACTAGGGCTTGTTATATTGCACTCAATTAGCATAGTTTCATGCTCTATACTTTATGCAATCATTGGTGAATCGTTTACAAGTCTTGTCATTGTTATTTGGCATGTCTTCATTCACTTCCTTGCTGATTTTAGATCTGTTAAATTTCTGTGGTCATAAACTTGTTACATGCTTACAAATCTAGCCCTTTCTTACAAGTTTATTTTGGTTTTCATTTTCCTTTTGATAGCTAGTGTTTCAGGGCATTGAATTCATTGTCTTAGCCTAGACAACATCATTGTTTGTCCCACTAATATCTCTCACACATGCGCAATCAATTTACCACGTCTAACTTATCTTGCCCTTAACTCAACCCTAGCTAGTCAAGCAACTGACACAGAGGGGCATAGACTTGCTTCTAGAATGATATAGGATCCCTAGAGGTTGTCAAGGAAGCCTCCCTTGTGTTGGATCTCTATCCTTCACTAAAACGATGGAAGTTCTTGCTTAGGTGGCAGTGGCAATTACTTCCATATGTTACACTACTCAAGCATCTTGTGAAAACTTTTCACAAGTGCTAGATTTTGTGATAACAAGCCCCGGACTGAGTCCAAAATTAGGCAGGTTTGTAGTAGTTGAAGAGATGAAAGCAAATATTTTTATGATACTTTACCACCAGTATGCATTTGGATATAAAATCTGTCAATTAAATCATCTTATGAGAGCAAGGGTTGCAGATATTTGAATTTTCCAAAGAACATCTCTGTTATTTCTGAGCTGCTGGAAGTTATATAACAGGCCAATTAAAGCTCAGACAAATTGTTATGCAAGATGATATACTAGTTTTGGCATTCACAGTGCTTAAGCATAGAACTTGGAAGCAGTTAACTTAAATGAGGAGTCTATTCCATCCAATCCTAGGGAGTCCTAGGGTATTGAATGATAGTTTGGCTCCTGAGATTCTAATAGAACCTATGATAATTGTGAGAGGCAACAACTCATAGAAATTGCGACTGATGTAGATTCTGTTAGATTGTATAATCATTTTTGTAGGAATCTATAAATTAGAAACTGCAAAAGTATGCATGACCCTGTAGGTCCCATGGAGGTTTCTTCATACACAAACTCCAATTTGGATCCTTCCAAAACATACTCCAAAGCAAGGTGCACACTTCAGTGAAGTAGAAACAAATGGATTTTCTTGATCTTTTGAAGGTTACTAGCACATAAAAGGGGGCATTTTTCAAGATCATTCTGGATGATATTAAGGGAATTAATGGGATTGGTATGAGAGCTCTCATAACAGCATCAAATTTGGCATATAACTAATTTATCTAAGTCTATTTCAGCGAATGAAAGCCACAGAAAAAATTATGTATTTGCAGTCTCACCTCACCCATGCAATGACAGTGAGATACATTTAGGATAGAAATAATTACATATTTATTTTTTGGCAGATCCATCATCAGACAACGATGGAATAAGACTTATGACATTTCAGAATGGCTTGCAATTTGTCCAAATGGATACATTTCAGTGGATGAGAAATGAAGATTGTGGTATGTTGGATGTAAAAGTGTATGATCCAGATATGCACCTTTTTCTCCCAAATAACAATATGGAAAATAATGTCTTGGTAAACTGACACCAAAATTTTGAATCTGGAATGTTCTGCATGAAACAACAAGTCTGGCTGTGCTTGCCAAGGCAGTATGTTGGGAATACAGAGTGCCTTCATTAAGCAGTGTTTCAGTCTTACAAGCCTATAGATAAATAATCTAAGGGTTGTCACCATAAAAGAGAAATGATAAGAGACCTGGTGGAGAACTGGGGGTGTGTTATATTTCCATCATGAGGGAGACTATTAGAAGCTTGTTTTCTAAAGATGACTCATATTGGATCTGATCCAATGATGGCATGCTTTGTCAATTCTTTCAGATTTGTTTTCTGGGTGCCAAATCCATGTCTAAAGTCATAAACACCCATTGCCTCAATGACATTCCCAGTATCATTATTTGAGAGCAATAAGAGCAACTCTAGGATTAGTGCTCTGGATTGAATTAGGTACCTGTGGAAGAATTCAAGGACAAACACACATATATAGAAGAATGCTCCACATTGTGAGGGTTAGAAGTTATGTTTATGGTGAAAGGCGTCCTAGGTTCAAGGACTATTGTAACAACCTTCTCCTATCATTAACACATAATTGTAGAGCAACCCTTTTACCAAGACATTGGTTACATTAGAGAGGAGCGCTTGTAATATTCACAATCTGTTCTTTGCTTGGAAATTTAGGTTTTAGGCTGAGTTTTTTTAGTTTTTGTGTGTTGTTTTCCAGATATTCCTTTAAGGCTTGCGCTATGAAGCTTATGTGGAGTTTACAGTATGAAAGTAGCAAAAATACAACAAATAACACATCCAATTACAAGATACAAGATATTCAACACAATACAAAAGAAACAACTTCATATCTGACCTTTATTTAGATAGTAGAAGATCCTGATACAATAGATCTGCAGATCTAGAACAATATAATTGTGATATAGCAAACAACTGATGATATCCCTCAAATAGGGAAAAGAAGAAAAGATACAAGCCTCCAAAGGCCAACCAATCACCTGTAGGAATATACAATATTAATGTCTTTCCCTGCAATAGCTGAAACCCTCCTCTCTGGCTGAGTTGCGCACTTCCTGGTGACTGTAGCTTACCAAGATTTTGGCCTCCCTCTTCTAGACCTCCAAAACCTTCCAAAATTGGTAGAATAGTATATCGGGGATTACAAACCCCTGGGCAAAGTCTTGAGCTGAATGGAGGTGTTATGACACCCCAACTGAGTGAGTTTCCCTGATGCAATGTGCCCTCCTTGGTTGTAGCTTACCCAGATTTCGGCCTCCCTCTTCCAGGCCTCCAAAACCCTCCAAACTTGGTAGAACAATAGATTGGGGGATTACAAACCCCTGGGAAAATTCTTGGTCTGAATGAAGGTGTTATGACACCCCAGATGAATGAATTTCCCTAATGCAGTGTGCCCTAATCTTCTAGAAATCGTGCCAAGATCCAAATAAATCATATGTTGAAGGAAGCTCTTCCAAAATGGCTTAAGAAAGGAGACCAAGGCCCAACAATCATATCCCAATGGGTTTTGGCCACCAAAACCCTCTCCTCTCTTCAGATCGAATATTTCTCCTTCTACCAGTGCGCCCTCTTGCTGGAAATCCCAAGAAACTACGCATAACCTNGGCTTAAGAAAGGAGACCAAGGCCCAACAATCATATCCCAATGGGTTTTGGCCACCAAAACCCTCTCCTCTCTTCAGATCGAATATTTCTCCTTCTACCAGTGCGCCCTCTTGCTGGAAATCCCAAGAAACTACGCATAACCTCTTTTTCCACTGGATGAATAACTTATAGCTGTTGTAGAATGGTGGGGGAAGAATATTGTACCTCCGTGACCAAGCTTGGACCAGGATAGGTGGGATCTTTCACCACTGAGCTGATCTCTAGGGTTTGTTATCCCAAAACCCTCAAAACGTCTTTGGCTCTAGATCTCAAGATGCAAAAGTAATAATATCCAAAACAATGAGTGAGGCACCCTCCTTTTCTTTTTATACCCCTGTTCTAGTTCTCAGTTGAGTTAGTTGACCACTTCCTCCATTTACTTTACCTTTTCTCCCCAAATTCACTTTTAAATTATAACATTGTGCTTAGGTGAATACTTTGGACTCTCTTAGTCCCCATGACTCATGAGACTATAGTCTAGTGGGGACAACTAGACTACTAAGTCTCTGCTAACCTCTTATCAAGAGGTGGGGGACATTACAACACTACACCATATTGCGGGGTTGTCTTGAGAAGAATGCCCAACTTATTTGGCATACCAATCCTTTATGATAAATTCAAGAATTCATGGTCTAAGCCTTAAGGATCATTTTTCATGTGGAACTGACAAGTGGCAACAAATACCTCTTCAAACCCTATTTTGAGCATCGTTTTGTAGTTTAATATTATTTCTTAGAGGATTTGTAGAATTCATAATGAGGGCATTCCACCTCTTTCACACATCACAAGGACTTAGTTACAATAAAGTGGAGGACCCTTAACGAAATTCCAGCACACTCTTCTAGGATGTACTTCTTTACTAAACAAGTTATTAAAACGTCATGACATGGTTAAAGAGGTAATGCATGGAGAGATTTGTTGCATGATTAATGAGGTAGTTCCTAATTGCACACATCCATAGGGCGCATCATCTTTGAGGCCCATTCAAGACTAAAATTTAGTTGTGATGCACATGGATCAAAGTCATTGCACATTTTTTGAGGGTACCTCATCTTTAGGGGGTTTTTATAACAACCATTGCCCATAATGGTGCACATGCATTTATGAGATTCACATTTTAAGGAGTTGGTTAGCATGATTGGATGAGCGCCCTAGTTCTAAGTCGCAAGAAGGAATGGTCCAAATCTTAAGGAATGCTCCATTGACTTGGTATTTATTACTATTTTAATGGAATTTTGGCATCCTGATGAGCATACCAAGTCTAGGAGAGGACACGTGGCAGCAAGTAGCTTAATTCCAAGTCAAAAGAAGCCCTAAGAGGAGTGCTTTGCTAAGAAGACTCCAAGTGGTTTGTTATGAAAGTTTATTGATTTTTCTTGGAGGAAAAGTGGATCTGGAATCCCCGTATTGTTTTTTTATTGTAAAGAGGTTGAGAAAGTCTCTATATAAAGTGTATTCATCTCCATTCTATGTCATGGTTGGATTAATAAGAGACATCTTTGAAAATAGTTGATTATCTTCTAAAGGCTATCATACTCTAATGGTTATTATACATGTGTGGTTCCCCATTTCATTCATGTTGTTGATTGCTCATGGCTGGAAAATCCACAAAATTTCTGTTGAAATAAGGGCTTCATTTTAGGGCAGTTTTGTCATTGGAGAAGGGTTTTGGTTGAGGTGATTTCTAGTCATTTCCTTTATTAGTTTTACTATTAAGTTGAATAATCTTGTTGCTGTCATTTTTTTAGAGGTAGGGTAGATTTTCAACTTGTAATAGAATCACCCTTTATTAGTAATGCATGTGCAAAAGTAGAGCATCTTTGGAAGCACCTACATATTATCATTTTCCAGCAATCTGAAATAGCATTCATAGGCAATTTTTTGCATGTTATCTCATTTTTTCCATTCACCTTATTTGAACCCTTTTAGTATCCTTTAGACTCCAATTGACCAAGTTGGATAGAGTCTAGACACTAGTCTCGGTCTACCATCAATTCTATTTCTAAAGTGAATCTTATACTTTACTTAGGGATACCCCCCTTGTGCCAGAGGAGAGACATCCTAAAGTGAGAAGAGGAACTATTGTGGTCACAGTCACAGCCCCGGTGAGTTACCTTTAAGTTTGCATCTGTTATTAGGAATTTATAAATCAAGTGCAACTTTGAGTGGTAACACAGTGCAGTTTTGGGAACTAACAACTGGCCTTGTTTCCAGGGACAAAGTCAAGTTCACAAGTTCAGTAGTTCAGATATAATATTTTGATGAATCTGAGCATCATTGGAGATCATTCATCTCATATGGAAACTCCACTAAGGAACTCATCCCTCTTACTTTGAATTTAAATGTTCTACTACTTGAGGGTGAGAACAAGGAGTGATCTACAGGAATTAGAAGGTCTCACCTGATCACTCCTCATAGGATACAAGCCTTGTTCTGTGAAGGAATAAAATGTTGAATAGTTAGACCCGATATAATGGAAAGTCATGCTGATGATGCTAAATCCTTATGGCACAAGCCCCTTCACATCAAAAAACAAAAAGACAAGCCTCATTGGGAATTTAACCTCGGGTTCATCAAAATATTGTTGGAGATGTATCCATCATCCATGCCAAACAAGGCTTTTAATTTGCAGCTTTACCTCAACGCATTTGATCCCTAATTTTATTTCTTCTTGGAGAAGCTGTGCACTGAAGACATAAAAATGACCTGTTATGCTTCTCAAGAGATAGGAAACTTTCTCATTACTATTAAGAAGAGGGGCTAGAATGAACCATTAAAAAAGGAAAGCAACAACGATGCCTACCATGTGAACTTTTTAGTGTTCTTGTATTTAAGTGTTTGATATTGTATAGAGAAGGTGAGTCTCCTCACCTAGAAGAGTCTTACTACTTCTTTCAAAATGTGGAAACTGATTATAATGATGATAAATATATTGAATATTGTTATGTGATTGGTACATCTATCTTTCCTCTAGAGAAATCATCAACTGAGGATGAATGATCCAGACACATATATTAATTGTTGTGAAGACTCGACGTTTTTCATTAAAGGCCCTAGTTTCACATCGGAACAAAACATGGCATGTGAAGAAGATTGCAGAGTCAAGAGAAGTTGGTATGTGATGTTGGTATTGACACTTGCAATAATTTCCTTTCTCTTTCACCTTGTTCATCTTGTGAATCATATGAAACTATCGAAGAGAATAGACATGACAGGATTATTGAGCACATGGATATTCAGCCATATTTCCCTGATTTAAAAAACGATGAAAGTTCTAAAAAGGATCATGACCTAGAATAAGAAAATCTTGATGAATTTCTTGAGGCAGAGTTGCAGAAGTCGGAAAACACTTATCTTGAAGATAACTCAAAAGATGTTAATAATGATAAAGAGTCAGCATCTATAATAGAGGACTCCATAATGGAAAGTGAGTTGGATAAAATTCTTCATGAAAACAGGGAGTTATACCAAAGAGATATAGCAAGTCCAAATTTTGTACAAGGCTTTGTATGTGATGATAACTTGCAAAATGATAAAGATATGCATTCTTTTCTTCCTTGTATTTCTAGTTCTAATTTACATGAGATGGATACGGTAATCACAACAATAATAAACAGCCCAAGATATCAATTGCAGTTTCGAATCAACAACATTCATATCATGTAATACATGTGGAGTTTGTGCACTTATGGATGCAATCCCTCTATGACAAATGGGATTCGTTAAATAACCATTTCATGGTTAATTTTATGGTTTTGCATTTCCACTATCCATTTCTTATAGAGTCATGTGCAAGGAAAACTCAGACTAGCCAAAATGATGTAGGCCAACATCCACAAGGTAGAAAATGTGTGACTGGCTACATTGGAAATATGACTATACTTGACCATTTGTCTCCCATATTACATTAGGGTAGGTAGGATAGAATTCAATAAGATTGATCAGATCAAATTAAGTATTGGATTAGCTATAATATAGTGTGCAAAATTTTTGAGCTATGTTTCATTTTCTATATTTTCAAAGTCAATTTGGTTTTCATTTAGGTACATTTGTCACAGCAATGGACCTATGAAAAGAGTCAAAAAGAATAATAGCATTGACATATCTTCCTGATATATAAAATTGAAGCATAAATATACATTCTACACGTATAGATTTTCTTCTTTGGAGAATGAACAGTATCCAAGGGAAATCAATATTTATGTAGCTATCAATAAGGGATTTTGTGTTGTTTTTTGAGTATCTTGAAGATTTTGAGGTCCTTCAACACCTTACAGAATAACAATGCTACCATTCTGCTATAAAAAAGAATGGCATCATTGTCATATCTTCCTGATATGTAAAATTGAAGCAGAAATATACATTCTACACGTATATATTTTCTTCTTTGGGGAATGAACAGTATCCAAGGGAAATCAATATTTATGTAGCTATCAATAGGGGATTTTTTGTTTCTTATTGAGTATCTTGAATATTCTGAGGTCCCTCAACGCCTTACACTGGAGTCGTTATCACCATATGGAGCCACTGTTAGCCTTTGAGATTGTACTTCAAATTTTCACAAAATTGGAAGCATAAATTTTTCATGATTAGTTGCAAATCATACCTCCAAGCATTCAGTGGAAATCCTCGGCAAGAGAAGACTCTTCACTATAATCATCCAAATTCCATAGTTACCTTAACTCTTCTAAGCTTGAGAATGCATTCGTTGATTAGGAAGGCCATTTTTGCTTTAATATCTTGCATGCTGAAATTGGAAAAATTGACCTAAGGTCGTTTTCGAAGGCCTCAAGTTTCCAAAAGAAGGCATCATGAAGGATTATGTATTCAGCCTTTGGTGATATTCTGCGATGGAATTTTCTATGGTTTAATTCTATATTATCTAGTGATCAAATCACTAGGTTTGGGACGTACGGTTTGATGTTGTTGACGGTACATGATGATTAGATGGAGCTCCTTATAAGGTGGAGCTCATGTCAACACCTTTGTAATATTGGCATTATTTCATTTGTGGATCAGTGGGCATATGTATTCCATTCACATTGTTCTAGGCATGAGGGTGGTTAATGTTGTTGATATGTTGAGGAGCTTCATGTGGGAGCGCCCTAGGTGATTTTGTTGTCTATGACTCCTAGACCTCTTTGTATAACATGTGTATAATCTTTTGATGGGTGCCTTTCTTGGGCACACATGTGGAGGATGATTGCATCGTTTAACAATGTTTTTGACCCCTATTTGACTAGAGGTGGGCCTTGAGCGTGGGCACTCTAGTTGCCTTTCCTTTTTCCATATCTTAATGGGTTTATTTTGAAAAACTGGAAATGCAGAAAGATCAGGTATGTCTAGTAGAAGACTCGACAATTTTCAGATCCCATTTTTTCCCTTCCTACATATCGTGGCTTGCATTTTGGTGAATATGAAAGAAAAAGTGAAATTGGGGTCAGTGGCCACTTTTTAGACCCGTACCTTGCAGCTCGTGATGAAATGGAGAAAGAGAGAATAGTGGAAAGATGAACACCCTGGGATAATTCACCCCCCTTGCTGCAAATTCCATAAGAAGAGATCGTACAGGGAGTGGCATGCATTCTACAAAGCCTACTCAAGCTAATTTACAGAACAAGGAATTGGATAGGAAAAAAGATCAAATCATTGGGGAAGGTCATAAGTGTTAGGATAATTCGTCTCCATGCTTTCCTTTTTCATTTGAGATTATTTTACAAATTGGTGTGCATTTCCCTTAAGTAAAAAATGGTGAAAACAATGAAATTGCCAATTTGGCAAGCTTACAACTTCTAGTTGAGGGGGTAGCTTAAGAATATGAATATGCAGAATGATACACAATGTTAGATACTTCACATCCCAACCTTCATAATCCATCAAGCATGTACTTTTGAAGGCCTGGAATGCATTTTAATAGGCAATCTCAGCCCTGTCCAGTACCCTGTTTGTACCTAGACTTGATATTTTTGAACAAACAATGGAAGTTATGGACACGAGATAGTGATGGTGAGCATGTGAGATGAAGGATAACTCATGAAGGTACATCCACATTGCCTCAGGTGTGCATTTGATACTCCAGGCATACATATTTTGGACTTATGGCGTGCATCTTTGACACTTGGAGCATTCCCAGAAAAAATCCAAATTAAACCTACAATGTGCATTCTTTATTGCTTAAATTAGAAGCTAAGGCATGGAATGTGATGACATGGATTGCCAGGTCACCCAGGTGGATGCTCACAAGTGGAAAATACAAAAGACCAAAGGTTTTTAAGCAAAAAACGACCGCCAAAGTTGACATTGTCAACTTCGATTTTGATGATGAGGGTGGAGCCTAAAGTTGAGGAATGGATAATCTTTCTTTATTTAATGATAAAAAAAATGAAGGGTGATCAGTGATCACTCTGTCAATTTAGTGATATGCTCTAGATCTTTGCAAGAAACAAGGATAGATCAATATTTTAATGTAATGATTATTGATCATCTTTGACATAATCAAAGATGATCAATACATCTGCCATCTATTTAAACTTGGGAGGAAAGATAGGCAAAGAGGAGGGATAGACCTCTATTATTCTAATTCTAAAGGGATATGGACAGATTGTAAAATGTGATTGTGCCTTCATCTTACCCTTTATTTTTTAGATCAAGCTATCGTACTTATGCCACAATTGGAAGTGTTGCCCTTTATGTTGCATGAGTGTTGTCTTATGCATTCCATCACATGTGGCA
>ML808420.1:97480-115506 GCA_009831015.1 Picea engelmannii
AAAAACCTCATTATTGTCATATAAGAAAATTAGGGATTTTTATTCGAAGGAAAATTTTGACTAAAAACACCTAGTGAAGTGCACCCTACCCTAGCACACTCTTTGGCAGCTTGAGCACACCTTTTTAGTGGGCAGAGCCTCTAGAAAGTCAAACCCTAGTTTTAACTGGTACCAAAAAACCAGGAAACCAGTACGAGAAGTACAAGTCTTGATTTTCGCAGGTCAAGTTTCAAGGGGTAAAACTTGAAATTTTTGAAATCAAATAGCTCCAGCCTACTCACCTCATCCCAACGCATCTCATGGTAAGATCAGATTAAGTTTCTAAGAATTTTCATTTTTGATCATTTTCCTAGCTCCAAGTCAAGATGTTTGCAAGCACTAAGCTTGTTGACAAGTTAGAAGGTGTGGAAAACTTTTGTGCCTGGAAGAATAGGATTGGACTCATTATTAAAGATAATGACCTAGAAAAATTCATAAAAGAAAATGTACTAGAACCCGAAGAAGATGCAGCCAAAGCAAAGAACAAGAAGGATATGGTTAGGGCCAAAAGGATAATTGCAAACTCCATTAATTATCACTTGATCCCTCAAGTGTCTTCTAAGGATACTCCAAAATAGATGTTTGATGCCCTAACCATAATGTATGAAGGAAAGAAAATCAATCGGAAGATGAATCTGAGAACCCAACTCAAGAGTACAAAGATGCAGAAAGGAGAAACAATCCATGACTATTTCTCTAGGGTTTCTCAATTCAAGGAACAATTAGAAGAAATTGGAGACAACCTAGATGAAGATGAACTTATAATGGAAACTCTTAATGGTATCACAAGACCTTGGGATGCCTTCATCCAAACTATCTATGCAAGAAAAGAGAAACTCAGTTTTGACAGTCTATGAGAAGAATGTGTTCAAGAAGAAGCAAGAGTAGCCAACCGAGAAGCAGTACTATCAAGAGATGGATATCAAGCCCTAACTTCTCATGCTAGAGGAGGAAAGAAAGGTCTCATTTCCAAAAGGATACCCACCCTCATAATGAATCTCACTCCCAAAAGAGATTCACCCACTTCCATAATGAATATCACTCTCCAAGGATATTCCAAAAATATCAGAAGGGGAAAAGAAGAGAAAAAGATTTCTTCTTTTATCAATGTTATCATTGTGATAAGATGGGACACATTGTCAAAAATTGTCCTGCCATAAGGGAAGAATACAAAAAGAGAAATAAAAAAAGACAACATGCCCATGCATTTGAAGATGATGAGCCACCTACAAATATGACTAAAGAAAAGATTGAAGATTATGTTTTATTTTCCGCCCTATCAGGATCTGTGATACCTGGTGAGGATACTTGGCTCATAGACAGTGGTGCTTCTAATCACATGAAAGGTCATAGAGACATTCTCTCTAACCTTACAGAAAATGACTTTCCCCAGAAAGTCCCACTTGGAGATGACTATCAATACCCTATCAAAGGAATGGGAAAATCCACTTACAAAATGGATTCAAGAACTCTGATGAATATGAAGGATGTACTCTATGAACCAAGATTGACAAAGAACTTAATTTCTATCTCAACTCTAGATAAGAAAGGTTTTAGGGTTGGATTCATAGATGGTGAAGTTCTTATGTGGCCTAAAGGAAAAACCATAGAAGATGCAATTGTTATTGGAACAGAAGAAGGTGGCCCATATAAGTTAAAAGGTCACTCGGCCTTGACTCACTCCATTGAGATTCCATGTGAACTTTGGCATAGAAGACTAGCTCACATCAACTACAAAGCCTTAACATATGTAAGCAAGGTAGTTACAAGTTTACCAGAATTCAAGGTTGATCATGAAGGTGTATGCAAGGGATGTGCACAAGGAAAGAACATAAATAATCCTTTCCCAAAGAGTGACAGTAAAGCAGACGAAATCTTGGAGATCATCCACTCATATGTATGTGGTCCAATTCCATCAACCTCTATAATGGGTATGTATACTATGTTTCATTTATTGATGATTACTCTCACAAGAATTGGGTTTATTTCTTGAAATCAAAAGATGAAGTACTCGGAAAGTTCAAGGAATTCAAAGCCTTCGTAGAAAATCTCTTCGAAAGAAAAATCAAGATACTCAGGTCAGATAATGGAGGAGAATACACCTCAAATGAATAGAGATGTCGAGATTAAGAGGAATCTCACCACTCCCTATAATCCTCAACAAAATGGTGTAGCAGAAAGAAACAATAGAACAATAATGGAAGCAGTGAAGACTATGATCCACAATCAAGATCTTCCAATGCACTTATGAGATGAAGCAACAAGAACAACAGTTTATGTCCAGGTTACCATCATATAGATATCAACAGAGATGTAACCTTTGATGAAGATGCAACACTCAAAATATAAAAGAAGTTCCATCTTGAAGAAGTATATGAAGAAGAACTTGCAGCTCCCAAAGTTGCAGAACCTGTGAAGGAAGTCATAGTTACTCCTGATGATGACATTCTAGAAAATCATGATATGATAGAATCTCAAGAAACTCCCCAGATGACGATCTCTCACAAGAGAAAGCTAGCTTGGGAAAGGAACTTATTCAATATGGAGAGAAGTATGGTGCCCCAGAAGGAACCACGAGACAAAGCAAGAAACCTAAGCCATTCTCCATTTATATGGCCTTGATGTGTGATATCATAGAAAAGAAACCTACTTTCTTTGAAGAATCCATTCAGAAGAAAGAATGGGTGGATTCTATGATGGAAGAATACCAGTCCATTATAAAGAATGATGTATGGGAAATAGTTCCTAGACCAAAGAACAAAGATGTGGTATCTTACAAATGGATATACACGATAAAACATGTTGCAGACGAAAGTATTGAAAAACATAAAGCAATATTTGTAGCTCATGGCGTTTCTCAAAATGAAGGCATTGATTATGAAGAGACGTTTGCTCCTGTAGCCAGATACACTTCTATCAGAACCATCATAGCCCTTGCAGCTAAGATGAAGTGGAAGTTACTTCAGATGGATGTGAAAACAACTTTCTTAAATGGTGTTGTTGAAGAAGAAGTGTATATTGAACAACCACAAGGGTTTGAAGTTGAAGATAGAAAGACTCATGTATGCAGATTGAAGAAATATATATATGGATTAAAGCAAGCTCTTAGAGCTTGGTATGGAAGAATTGATAATTTTCTGACGAGCTTGGGATTTACCAAGAGTAAAGTTGATTCTAACCTTTACTTCAAGGTTATGAATGATGATCTAGTTATATTGTTGTTTTATGTAGATGACTTATTCTTAACTGGAAAATAAAATCTCATAATAGATTGTAAGAAAAATCTCATTGTAGAGTTTGAGATGAAAGACCTAGGTCTAATGCATTATTTCTTAGGTCTTGAAGTTTGGAAGATCCCAAAGAAGATCCTCCTTAACCAAGGGAAGTATGCAGTTGAAATACTAAAGAGGTTTGACATGTTGGAATGTAAAGCCATGCACACACCCATGGAAACAAAGTTGAATCTCTTGGTAGATACTTCATCAGAATTGGTTGATGCTACTTTGTGTATCTGATGAATACCAGGCCAGGTATATGTTTTGGTGTGAACACCTTGAGTCAGTATCTGGTAGAGCCCAGATGTGTTCACCTTGAAGCTGCAAAATATGTGATGAGATACCTTAAGGGTACGTTGGAATATGGTCTTTGTTATACTAGAGATCATGACTTCAGACTGTATGGATATATTGATTCAGATTGGGCTAGAAGTGTTTCTGATAGATAGAGAACTTCAGGATGTTGTTTCAATCTGGGGTCATCCATGACTTCATGGCAGAGAAGGAAGCAATCTAGTATTGCTCTCAGCACGACAGAAGAAAAATACATTGCAACATGTTCCACCACATGTGAAGCCATATGGATTCAGAAGTTGTTGACAGGTCTATTTGATTTGGAGATGGAAGATATCGTGATTCTATGTGATAACCAGAGTTGTATAAATATGGCGGAGAACCCAGTGTTCCATGATAAATCGAAGCACATGGAAATATGGTATCACTACATTCATGATATGGTGCAGAGGGGAGCCATAAAGCTCCAATATGTTGGCACATATGAGCAGGTTGTAGATGTGTTGACCAAGCCTCTGTCTCGTGTGAAGTTTGAGCACTTCCGAGACAAGCTTGGTGTTGTCTGAAAGGACCTCCTTCGAAAGGGGGAGTGATGTTGATGATACTATTGTATCCTGACCAACAACGGGTATCTCTGTTAGAATTTTTATCCTAGGGGATTGATCATCCCTAGGTAGATCTTGAAGGTCCGGTAAGGACGGTATGTTAGAGTATCTGTACATGTATATGCCAGTAGTGGTAGCTCCATTGGGATTTTATATCCTAGGGAATCTTATGATTTCTGGGCAGATGTCGAAGGTCCGGTAAGGATGGTCTGTTAGAGTACCACGTGGTAGCTCTGTTAGAATTTTTATATCCTAGGGAATCTTATAATTCCTGGGCAGATCCCGAAGGTTTGGTAAGGACAGTATGTTAGAGTACCACAAAATGTTGTTGTTGCACCTACCTCATTCTGTTGCCATATGATGATGATTTTGTTATCTCATCCTCGTGCTGATGACATTGTTGTTGATGATGTATCAGCCTCATGTTGTTGTTTATGTTGTTATCTCAACCTTGTGTTGATGATGTTGTCTCAACCTCATGTTATTATTGATGATGTTGTATCAACCTCGTGTTTTTATTGATGATGATGATGTATTAGTGTTATACTATTTAATGTTGATGCAGATGATGATGATGATGATGCTACTCCAACTCCATGTTGTGAACTATGACGTTATTGATGATGTGAAAAACTTATGATGATTTATAGATATGCCATTTAGTGTTCCAGATGCTGATGATGGTGTTTGCCTCTCTCTCTCCTGATAATGTTGTATTAGAGAATACCCTTCTTGTTAAGGGGGAGTGTTGAAATACTGTAACTGCGAAGAATATTCTAATTATAATTGAGTTATTTTTATATAGATTAAATCCCCTTTTGTGTATTGATCAAACCATGTTTATATGGTAGTATATGAGAAGTCACCCCCTATTGTTTATTAAAGTGGTTTTAACCACTATTGGGAGAAGCCGACCCTGCTTGATGAAGAGACTCAACCCTAGCACCTCCCAGCTAGTATAAATAAGAGAGGATGGTGCCTTATTCTCTCACTCACTTTGTCACTCAATAAGTGCACATATTTTGGAGGCAGCTGCAATTGCAAGAAGAAGGAGAGAGAGGCGCATGCTCAGTCTTGGATATTCTCTAGTGTTTTGGTCTTTATCTTGGCATTGTATTGCTAATCTATATTAAGGAATTTTTTGTTGGGTTTTCTCCCCCATGAGCGTTTCCCAAGATAAAATTTTGTGTACCTTGTGATTTTGTTTCTTTGAGTGATCCTATTCATGCTATTATTGTTGAAAAGAAATAAAACTTAACAAGAAGGATATGGTCAAAGAAAATAGGATTATTGCAGACTCCATTAAGGACCATCTTATTCATCACATATCTTCATTATCCACTCCAAAATAAATGATAGATTCCTTAACCTGAATGTTTGAAGGAAACAACATCAACCAAAGATTGACCTTGAGAACTCAGTTAAAGAACATGAGGATGTAGAATTGAGAAAACATCCACTCTTACTTCTCAAGAGTGAACCAGAACAAGGAGCATATAGAATCAATTGGTGATACAGTGAATGGAGAAGAAATGGTGATGACCACTTGAATGGCCTCCCAAGGTCATGGGATGCATTTATTAAAGAGATATGCTCAAGAAGGAAGCTACCCAAGTTCATCAGACTATGGGAAGATTGAAACCAAGAAGAAGAAAGGACGACATCAAGAGAAGAGAATATGACATATGATTATCAATCCCTAGCTGCCCACACCAGGAAAGGAAAGAGAAATAAAGAACCCTCCTCACCCAATAAGTTTCATAAGGGCTAAAGAAATAACCCAAATATCAGATGTTTATGCTGTCAAAAAATTGGATACATTGCTAGGAATTGTTCCCTCATTCAGAGACCAAGGGAAAATAAAGGAGGTAAAAGGCATCATGTTCATATAGATGAAGATGATGAGCCACCCAAGAAGGTTCCAAAGGAAGATGAATCAAGTGATGAGGAGTATGTTCTTATCTCAGTCCTTACAGGAACCGTCACTCATGGAAGTGACATTTGGTTGGTGGACAGTGGTTCTTCCAAGCACATGATGGGTTATAAATACTCCTTTTCTAACCTTACTCATAAGGATTCACCGCATAAGGTGAAATTGGGACATGACTATCAGTATCCGATCAAAGGAGTAGGAGAAGCCTCCTACGAGTTAGACTCGGGAAAGCTAATGAAGATGAAGGAAGTTCTCTATGTTCCTGGATTGAAGAAGAATCTTCTCTCGATTTCAACATTGGATGAGAAGGGTTACAGAGTTGCATTTGTTGATGGACAAGTTATTATGTGGCCTAGAGGGAATACTTTTGATGATGTTGTGGTGATTGGAGTTCAAGAGGGAGGACTCTACAAATTGAAAGGGAAGTCATATTCAACATTAATTCATGACACTATGAATCCTAGTGAATTATGGCATAGGATATTTTCTCACTTACATTACAAGTCCCTACCAAGTATGAGAAAGATGGTGACAGGACTACCAAAGATCCAGGAAAAACCAGACGGTGTGTGCAAAGGTTGCAAACAAGGAAAGAACATGAAGCACTCCTTTCCCAACAACGATAGCAAAGCCAAAAGAGTATTGGAATTCATGCACTTAGATGTGTGTGGATTGATGTCAACAACTTCACTAAGCGGGTATGTATATTATGTGTCTTTTATTGATGATTACTCATGTAAAACTTGGATCTATTTGTTGAACGAAAAGAATGAAGTGTTTGGAAAATTCAAATAATTGAAGGCACTGGTAGAAAACCTGACAGGGCGGAAGATAAAGACCTTGCGATTAGACAATGGAGGAAAATTCACTTCAGAGGAATTCGAATAATATTGCAAGGAAGCTGGGATTAAGAGGGATCTTTCTACTCCCTACAATCCTCAACATAATGGAGTAGAAGAAAGGAAGAATTAGAAGATCATGGAATTAATGAAGGCTATGATCCATGATCAAGATCTACCTATGCATCTACGGGCAAAAGCAACAAAGACTACAATGTACGTGCAAAACAAAATTCCCCATAAAGTACTTGAAAACAATACACCAGAGGAGATGTTTTCAAGAGAGAAGTTGGAAGTCATCCATCTAAGGATATTTGGAGGCCACATATGTGTGCATGTCCCCAAGGAAAAGAGGACAAAATTGGATCCATCTAGAAATAATGGCATATTTGTTGGTTATAGTGACACATTGAAGGCATACAAGATATATACTCTCGGTCACTGGAAATTTGATATTAGCCAAGATGTCACCTTCGATGAGAGTGCATATTTCAACAAATCAAAACATTATTGTGCAAAAGAGGTTC
The DNA here is from genome assembly GCA_009831015.1 of Picea engelmannii. Lineage (NCBI taxonomy): Eukaryota > Viridiplantae > Streptophyta > Pinopsida > Pinales > Pinaceae > Picea > Picea engelmannii. The sequence continues at coordinate 104,993 of ML808420.1, forward strand.
GTGATGAAGAGAATGAAGTTACTAGAGTTCTAGAGGCAGAAGCAGTTGAACCAGAGGAAGTCGTTCATGAGGATAATGACATGGCATAACCTTAGAGGCTAGCAGAGATGCCTTCTCACAAGAGAATACCAACTTGGGCACAAGAGCTCATCAGAGATGCATAAATATATGGTGCCCCATAAAAATATCTCAAGGAAAGTAAGAATTTGAAACCGTATTCCAGCTATGTGGCATGTTTGTATGATACTGTGGATGTAGAACTGTCCAGTTATGAAGAGGCTACAGAAAATAGGGTATGGAAGGATGCCATGGGGGAGAAATATCAGTCCATAGTAAATAATGATGTATGGTATGTGGTCCCTAGACCAAAGGAGAAAACAGTAGTAAGTTCAAAATGGATCTACAAAATGAAACATGCAACTGATGGCAGTATTGAAAAGTATAAGGCTAGATTTGTGGCTTGAGGATTATCTCAGAAGGAGGGCATTGACTATGAGGAGACATTTTCTCTCGTGGAGAGATATACCTTGACCAAGGCTATACTTTTGTTGGTTGCAGTAATGAAATGGAAGTTGCATCAGATGGATGTGAATACAACCTTCTTAAATGGTGAAATAAAAGATGAAGTATATGTGGCGAAACCACAAGGGTTTGAGGTACATGACAGGGAGACACATGTGTGCATATTGAAGAAGGATTTATATGAATTAAAGAAGGCACCCAAAGCATGGTATGACATGATCGACAGTTTTTTAGCGAGCTTAGGATTTACAAAGAGGAGTGAAAATACTAACTTTTACTTTAAGGTTGTGGATGATGGTTTGGTAATACTACTGTTGTATGTGGATGACCTGTTTCTAACAGGTGTGGAAAATCTCATCTCAGAGTGTAAGAGAAAACCGACTGTTGAGTTTAAGATGAAATATCTCAGGATGATGCATTACTTTTTGCGTATTGAGGTATGGTAAAGATAGGATGAGATCTTTTTGAATCAAGGGAAGTATGCAATGGAAATCCTGAAGAGGTTCGGGATGTTGGATTGCAAGGAAATGGCTACACCTATGGTATCAAATCTGAAATTGTTGCAGGATATGAATTTAGAGACCGTGGATGTTACTTTATACAGGAAGATGGTGAGTTTGTTGATGTACTTGACGAACATGAGCTGGATATATGTTTTGTTGTGAAAACCATGAGTTAGTATATGGAGCAGCTTAAGCATGTTCATTTGGTAGCAGTTAAACATGCGATAAGGTACCTTAAGGGTACAATGGATTATGGTCTCAGGTATGTGACAGACCATGAGTTCATGTTATATGGATATTCAGATTTAGATTGGACGTGTTGGAGCCGCATTTTACAAATGGTTGAAATATAATTCTTGCAGTCAAAAAAATTTACCCCGACAATAGTCCTAAATTATCATAGTCCTAACCACTAAGAAAGTCTATCACTTTTCTTTACCTCGAGATTTCGCACTTTGGGAGTTACAAGTTGCAAGGTTTCCAAACTCCGATACACGAAGTCGCGAGATGGTTCCAAAAGTCACTCGGGTTAGTGTCAGGGGTAAATCTTTTAAACCATAGTTAAACATTGTCGGGGTTTCGTGACTCGGCAATCGCTCTTCCAAAGAACTATACCTTCTTAGCCTCGAGTCGCGAAGTCACAATATTATTTAAACATGGATTAATTAAGCACTTAACGTAGATTACATTTTTCAAACTAAATCACATCATCGTGATTTCGGGTTTTGGGGGCTCAAAGGGAAGGGGTGTTTTCTCCTGATACGGTGAATGCCGAAAAAGGATATTAAAGACTAAAACAAGACTAATTAAAAGAGCTAAGCCGGATCAATAAATGCATTAATACAATTTTAACACACACCGTGTACAGGGTAAATTTAAATGTTTTTGCACCGATTTCTGCTAGGACCCGCTATAAAATTATGGCATTTATTTGAAATACGGCGAAGTGACAGGTAAGGATATTTCTTTTACTACTAAATATTTTTTTTAAAATGATTTGACCATTATGTTCACAAGGACACCAAGGTTTTAAATGGTTAAGATAAAGAGTTCTTTCTTTCATTATTTCAAATTTCATTTCTGTTTTGCACAAAGAAGTTTTTTCATTAGGCTAACTTTTGTCTGTATCTACATTTTTACTACAGGAGAGCTAAGTACAGAGTCCTCTATCATGGCTCCACGAAAAGCGTCCAAGGTGATTGTTGAGAGTTCAAGTCAGGGCACATATACTGTTTCCGATACTTCACCCCGAAGTATTGATACTGTCAGAACCTGGTCATACGTCTCCGACATTCTTCAGTCCAAATTGGTGGGCCGCTAAGATGATTCCAACGATAATGAGAATGACGATTTGGCCACCAAATACAAAATCATCGTTCAAGCAGAGATGCACAAAATATCGACAATGCCACGACTCCTTCCCTATTATTATATGATCAGATGGGCACTAGACCCTGTGGACATCCTGACCAGGACTATTATCAACGAGTAGAATGTGATGATTGGTACTTTTCGACCAGAACATTTGCAGGAAATGTATCAACTGTCACCCACGCCAAACTTCGCATACAATGCTGAGTTTCTATAAGATTTCAAGCAGAAGGAATGCTAGCAATACGACAAAAACTTGTCTAATCTGATCAAAGATTGGGTCTCGCACCCCACAAAATTCAGGGCAGATGGTAACAGAGTTTATTTAATCTCTTCCTTAGAGCCACAATTCAGGTATGTAGCAATGATGACCTGTAGGTTGTATAGGAGGGAGGACACCACACACTTTTACCTCTCGTGGGTGCCTCTGATTCACACAGTTGCTGAAGGTTTTTCCTTCAACTGGGCCAAACTTTTGTCAAACAGTCTAACCAGTCGGATTACTGAATATCGAGTGCAAAAGGCGAATGGGAAAGCTGCCTCATTTTTCATGTCCGCCTACATCATGGACATTGTTTGTTTCATGATGCCTTTCCCTCTAATGAGATGGAGATGGACTCCATCTGATGCTGAGCCTATCCATGTCTATCACTCAAAACTTTGGGAGGATAAGGCCACATAATTCATATACGAGATTTTCAATTGGGTAATGGTACCGATGCATGTCTCTATCTTCGGTAACCCACCGCCCAAGGTTTCAGATAGCATCACCACCAACTTGAGTAGTGTGGCTGACTAATATGTAGAAGCAAAATTTTCATACATCAGGGTTTTTGGTGCCTCTGTGCCCCTGTATGCTCTACCACTATTTATGCCGGATAGGCTGGTATGTCGCGAAATCACCAGGAAAACCATGATCGGTGGCATAAGCAAAGAGATTAATGGTTTTTCAAAGAAGGTATGGCCTCCCTTCCCCATTCATTTGAATACATATTCTTTATTAGATTTTGGACACGCAAAAGCCGAGGCCGCAGACTTAGAGGATATTAAATTGGTCCACATTGAGTTTAAGAAACAAGACCCACACAAGGTCGTGGGTAATCACATGGTGAGTTGTGGCCTAAAAAGGTATGAACATTAGCATTTGCCTCATGACGACATCTTCCGAGGGGTGAGATCTTATGCCGAGGTCCTAAGTCGGATTAAAACCCTGTTGCCCGAGGAGATGGCCGATTTCTTCAAATTTCAAGAACACCGACAAAGATGCCTTCCCCCAGTATTACAGGGTAAGAACCCACCGATTGCAGATGTACAACAAACAAAATCCAAGGGCTCCAAAGATTCAGGACTTGACCAGGAGGAGAATCAAGAAACGAAAAAGAAAACCGGGGGCCCAAAACAGGAAGCCGAGATCCCCAACCCTTCAAGCAAGCCAGCCTCAGAGGTTACCCCAGGGAAATCATCCAAGAAAATCGACAGTCTCATCGCTTCTATCACTCCTCTACAATCCACGAAGGGCACCCCCGGTGAGGGATGGATTCTCGGTGAAGAACTAACGCCCATTACTGTAGAAGAATTGCCTCTGAACGAATTTTTCTTCAATAAGAAGAGAAAGGTCGTTGTGAAGCAAGAGCTTTACCGAGAAGCGGGCACGGTAGCAAAAAAATTCAAAATCCTAGCCGATGGGAAAGCCATGAAAAAGGGGGAATTCGCAACTTAGATTGCAGGGACGTTGGGGGATTTTGCTACAACCAACCAATACTCTGTTAGATCCCTAAAAGAACAATTAACGCAGAAGAACTGCTTGATCAGAACTTTGGAGGCTAAGCTAGCTACAACAGAAGATACTGTCAGAGATCAGGTGAACACAGGTCTAGAGCTAGTCAGAGCACTCGATCAAAAAGAAATCGAGTGGCTCAAATCCGATCTCGAACAAACATAGCTATCGTCCCAGACTAGTCAGTCACAGATAAGCCAGTAAGAAGAATTGATAGGGCAGTTACAGGCAAAATTAAATTTCCCCGAGAGCCAGGTGATAGATATCGGGATATTCCAATCTCAAGCTATTGAAATCCGAAAAAGAGTGTCAGCAGCTCAGTAAGATTTACTTGCTAAAGTGGAAACCATTCAAAACCACTGCCAAAACATCAATCGAGTGCTGGAAGACATCTCTTTGAGAGAAAGAGAAGTTGTCATAGCTACGGCGAAAAAGGAAATGGGCAGTAGTTCCAAGCTCTCCATCCCAGAGCAGACCAGAGGTAACATCTTGCTGAAGGCATGAGAGAGAAACATATCAAAGAGCATAGAACGAGCTAAAGAGGTAAGAAACTATTGTGAAGAAACCTTCAGCTTGATAGCTGAAATTTTGTTGAGTCTCGATAAGGGAAGCAGCGCTGGGACACTGGGCCAAATCGATATAGACTAGCACCTGCTCAATATCAAGGAGAACGAGGAAAAAGAGCGAGCTGAAATATCACAGATCAGCTAGATTGACATAGTCCAAGTGGATAAATGGTTGATAAAACCAAGTATACAGTTATGTTCCATCACCGTTGAAGACCGACAAGTGGGAGGAAGGTTTCCACAGTTAGCGAAGGATTGTTACACTTTTGATGCAAACCACCAAGCAGAGCCTTCCAGGTTGATAGCCCAGTTGGTAGAGAGGTGTGCCACCTGCACCAAGCCGACAAAAGGACAGGTTTCCGGTACCAAATGATGACATGTGTCTGCCTGTTCTATTTTTAGAACTCGAAGAGTAAAGAAAGGAAGGTGCTCCACTTGCATGAAAGATGACAAAGGCAAAGAGGCAAAACGCTTGAACTTCCCATTTTGTAACTGAAAATTTTGGGAACGATTGAATTTCAAATGTTCAGAAGTTTGTATAAATAGGCATTTTGAAGAAAAAAATAGGGCTGGACCTTTTTGGTCGATTGTAATAGAGACTTTTGCATTTGAAAATTAATACAAAGCAATCTGAAGATTCATGATTCTGTCAAGACTGTGTTATGAGTTTGTTTCCTCTATTATCTTATATTCATTTCATTTCGCATATATATGTTTGATGAATGCTTCACTGCATTTTAGTATAACCTCTACCGTGGTGATCAACTTTTAGACGTCTAATCATTTGCATTTTTTCCTCTATATCGACTATCAACAGGTACAAGACCTGTGAATATTTTAGATCTTTATATTTTATGCTTCATCAGATTTCTTCTTCTCTTTTTTCTTCTTCTGTTTACAGGGTGAGATTCTCCCTTGATAGGAACCTCGCATTATAGACAACTTAATGTTTTCTCACATTTCTCACATGATTTATTAAAAATTAACTTAGTTACGGGAAAAGGCCTTTGGTTTGCATTCTATCTGTGATTTTGGATTCGAGAGTACTCTTTTTACGATCCAAAATTTGGGGCAGCATCCTAAACCTCGAACTTTCCTTTAACTTTCCCTATTCCTCTATGACTGTTCCCATTGCCTGACAGCCCAATATTGAACCCGTCTTGTTGGATCAAACCACCATCACTTTGAACCTTTTCGACACCATACTTAAAACAACCACCACCCGGGTAGAACTCGAACGTTCATGGGCCGCCATTGAACGGGATATAAGTATCCAGGAACTTTTGGAAGTGAGATAGAGGCAACGTAGAAATCAACCTTAGCTTCATTTTCTGAAGGTTGATCCTCCCCCCTTTTTATCTTTCACATCAATTTCGAATGCCTAGACCCTATACTTTCTAGCCTTAAGTAAAGACTCTGGAACAACATATTTCTGGCACCATTGCCGGGGACCGAAGTTACGAAACCATTTCCCTGAGAGAACGACATTCTTAGTTCCTACCCTTTGATAATGAACAAAGGGTGAACACCTTGTTAAGTCTGAACTTTCATCATTCACTTGGAGACTCCACGTTTAAGTAAACTGGCTTATGGGTGAAGGAACACCAGAAAAAACCCAGATGGTAAACAGACCACGCCGTTTTCGATCCCGAAAAAATACTGAAAATAAAAGGTTCCTTTAAGCCGACCACTACCATCTACCAGCTTAAGTACCCACAACCCAAGGCTAAGAGTTCTTTTGAACCTTCAACTTCATACAATTTCCCCCCTAAAACCATCAACCCAACTTTATCTCTCCATGAAGTTAAAAGTGAAATCCATCCGACAACCTCTGACGTACATAAAGGTGAAAATCCCGCATTAAATTTATCAGCGATTGATATCCCCCCGACCCTTCAGTTAGATTTCACGACCCTGCCTAGTCTCAAAGAGTATACCATATACTTAGATTCCACGCCCACAGGTTCCCCTGATTACATCTCTTGCAAATCCGAGGAACCAAGCCCTCGCATCCCTTTTCACCTTTCTTCAGTTTTCTCATCTCTCGAAGAAGCTAAAGATTCACTTTTAGTGTTCCAAAACCCTCTTTATAACACATTGTTTCCCTATCCTGTAGCACCAATGGCGGATTCCGAAGGAGGAGATGGAGGGGTTTTAGGAGGGGGAGGTGGAGGGGCTCCAGGAGGAGGAGTGGGGAGCCAAGGGACGCCCCCACCTCCCAGAGTTTTCGCTAAAGTAGATGCAAGATATGCACCTCTGGTCCTGCCTATCCCTCTTCACGCTTCCTGAAAAACTACAGGAAAAACTTACCTAAATTTACAGGGGAGGGGGACTTGACCGGGGTTGAACATATAAATTTCTTTGATCAGTTCGCAGATATCCTAGGTCTCGAACACGAAGACATATACTCGAGGTTGTTCGTTCAGACTTTCAAAGGACAAGTACGAACTTGGTTTCGAAGTCTACCCGCAGGTTCGATATTATCCTATGATGCCCTAGAAGACTCTTTTCTCAGACAATGGGGTGAAAGGAAAGACCATTTGTATTATTTGACCGAGTTTGGGTCTTTAAAGAAAAAAAATTCAGAAACCGTTATGGAATTCATTCAAATATTTAACAAGTTATATAATAAGGTCCCAGTTGAAGTTAAACCATCCCAACCTACAGCCAATGTAACCTTTGCGGGAGCCTTCGACCCTGATTTCACGCTTCTTTTGAGAGAAAGGAGAGGGGATACCTTGACCCAAATGCAAGATGATGTCGTAGAGATCGAATCTAACATGATGGCTTCTGGAAAATTCAAAACAAAGGTAGAAATGGGAAACTGAGAAACCAAACGTTTTAGGGAACAAGCGGGACCCTCAGGGCCTAGTAGATCCTCGAATGATAAAATCGATGATATGGCTAGGATAATCAAAGAGTTATCAAATAATATTTCCAGAATGGAAGTAGATCAATCCAAGGTAGATCCTTTCATGAAGAGGGAATTCAGAAGAAACCCCAATCCTCAAAATCAACAAAGACAGATTAAAAATGAAGACTAGAAAATTCAAACTCCTTTAAAAAATGAAAATTTTATAGGAGGAAACGACCTACAAGATTTCGAGGACCTGGATGAAGATGTGACAAATATGGGTGACGATTGCACACAGCCTTACTTAACTAAAGAAGACTATGAGAAGTCCTTAAACACACTGCAACCGTCAAATAAAGACGTTGACATAAACAACACTGATGTTTCTGTTGATCAAGAAATAACTGATTCTATAATCGCTGAGGTCCAACCTAGGTACAACATGAGTCCTAAAAACAAACCTGCATCGACTCCTCAACCCAAGAAAATTCTCGCCATAGGAGAAATATATGAGCTTGTCCCAAAAGAGACCGAGATACCTACTAGCAAAGTAAGAGAGGTAGATTCGTTGAATCCCAAAGTAAAGGAGGCTGAGACCCAAGCGAAAGAAACTAAGACAGCTGAAACCATAAACCGGTAGATAAACTCACGAGAAATAAATTAGCACAAACAAATAAGTTAGAAAAGAAGGAGTCTGAGGTTTCAACCAGAGAAACAGACAAAGGTAGTGGGGGTTTCATCTTTGAAAATGAGATAAATAAGATCAAAATACCGATCCCCCTGGTTGAATTAGCGAAAAATCCTGTGTATCGAAAGCAGATAACAAAAATGATAGGTTTTTCAGATCTAGAAAGTCACTATGACATGATAAACTTGGAATATGATAAGCCTAATATCACTTTTGGTCCACATTTCGAGGGTGCCAGAGACAACGTCGCCCCCTTCTATATTACCTTGAATGTGCATGATCGACTATTACATAACTACATTCTAGCCTCTAGGGCCTTGCATAATGTGATGCCCAAGTCTATTATGGATAGACTAGGCCTCGAGATCACCGGGCCTTATGGAGATCTCTACTCTTTTGATTCAAGAAGAGTTAAGTGCATGGGTATGATAAAATATTTAGTAGTCACCCTTGCACAGGTCCCGGTGAAAAGTGTCCTGATGGATGTAGTCATCCCCGATATACCTCCAAAGTATGGTTTACTGCTATATAGTTCGTGGGGAGATAAACTTGGGGGGTCTCTTCAACTAGACATGACCTACGCCACGATTCCTGTGTTTGGCGGACAAATTACTCGGTTCTAAAAGGAAACAAGGCTAGCATACACAGTGAGTGACCCGTAGAATCCTAACAATTTTCCTGTTTATGTTGCCAATCAAGATCTAGGAAATTGTATTTTGTCTTTTGATGATGGTGTAAATAGCTGTACAGAAGAGAATTACATAGATGAAAATGAATCAGGAAATATAGACGAAAATTTGTGTAGCACTGGAATTTGGAAAATGTTTTTTGACGGTGCCATGTCATATGAAGGACCAGGTGCAGGAGTACTATTTGTAGCACCTGAAAATGAATTTGTTATTCCTTTCTTTTACAGGCTTCAGTGGGATATAGACTGTACCAATAATGTATGCAAGTATGAGGCCTTAGTCTTAGGATTAGAAGCTGCCAGGAAGCTGAACATAAAGAACCTGGAAGTATACGGAGATGCAGAGTTGATAGTGAAGCAGATAAGCCGACAATACCAGGCCAAACACCCAAGATTGAGATCTTACAGGAATTGTGCCTAGGATTTAATGGAAAATTTATTTTCATTGGTAAATGTTCATTTCATCCCACGCGCTGAAAAGCTGCAAGCTGATTTGTTAGCCAAAGCAGCTTCAACTTTCGTACCCCCTACCACTTTTAAATTAAAATACCACATAGAGGTAAGGCACAGAACATCCATACCAAATAACATACAACACTGGCAGGTCTTCGAGGATGACGAACAGATCAGAAAGTTCCTGGAAACGGTGGGTGATTTCTCCGAAACCCACATTGACCAGGAGAACCAAAATGATCATGCCTGGATCATGCAAGAGGGGGAGGAGCCTCAGGAATTCCGAGAGAAAATTGCTAATCATCACATGTTGGTTTTAAAGAACAATCAGATTCTTAAGGGACTGATCCCCCTGGAGAGACTTTTCGACCAAAATGATATGCCCTTAAAATATTCTTTGCGACCCCAACCAGAAGAGGTTGAAGACTGCGACATAGGGACCAAAGAGGAGTCTATGATAGTAAAAATATCAAAGTACCTTCCTCCTAAGGTAAAAAGCAAGTAAAAAGACTTACTTGGGCGGTACAAAGACGTTTTCGCTTGGTCATATGAAGAGCTGAAAACCTATGACACCACTGTGATTGAACATAAGATACCCCTGAAGCCTGGTGTCAAACCCTTTAGACAAAAACTCAAACAAATCAATCCTATTCTATTGCCCATGGTCGAAAGGGAAGTCAAAAAGCTCCTGGATGCAAAAATAATTGTACCACTGAGATACTCCAATTGGGTAGCAAACCTAGTCCCAGTTAGAAATAAAAGCGGGGAAATTAAACTGTGTGTTGATTTAAGAAATCTAAATAAGTCCTCCCTCAAAGACAATTACCCTCTACCCAAAATGGATCACATTTTAGAAAAAGTAGTTGGGGAAAATAGGATGTCGATGATCGATGGGTTTTCCGGGTACAATCAAATTGTTGTCGACAAACACGATAAAGAAAAAACAACCTTCACCACCCCTTGGGGTACATTTATGTATGACAAGATGCCTTTTGGTTTAATGAATGTAGGTGCTACTTTCCAATGTGCTATGGATATCACTTTCATTGGCGAAAGGGAAAAATTTGTGGTTATCTATCTTGATGATCTAAC
>ML808420.1:115606-130716 GCA_009831015.1 Picea engelmannii
AAGAAGGTAAAACCGAGGGTAGAAAGGGGTGACAGAGAAAGATCTGGAAATCGAAAAATAGGGGTCATGGATTAAACCCAACTCTTGGAACCCTTTCTTGGAGACGCTTTACTTTCTCTTCTTATTTTAATTACCTCTTATCTATATCTAGGTGAAACTCTTAGGACCCGAAGTAAGAACTCGTTCTTTTAACGACATATCATGCTTACGAGACTGTCATAGCACTTTAGAGACCTTCGTTTGAAAAATAGACTTCTCTGGAAATTGCACCTTTGGCTTACCATTTCGTTCTCTTTTGAAATAACAAAATGTCTTTTCTATCACCTGTTTTCGGCGAATTTATCTTCTGATATGCGACCGTCTGTTTGCTCCTTTCGCTTGTTTGGGCTACAAGCCGGGATCCTGTAAGGGAAAAACATGAAGAGTATCAGGGCTTTAAAAGAATTGAATGCATTGAAAATTATGTATCCCTACTTCTAGAAAAACACTGACCTATTTTATTTTTGATGAAAGTAGACTTACCAAAGAAAATCATGAAAATAAAAAGAAAACACACATCGGTATAAACAGTGGAAATTTTGGAAACTATTTATTGCATATAATGTTTTAAATAACGCCCGTTGACCAGGGCGTTCAAGATTTTACCGTCCAAATTCTCTAACAGAAACGAATTTTTTCCTTCAGGAGCTGTGACCGTGAACGGTCCGTACCAGATGTGATTGAATTTACCATGTTTTTCTGAGTCTTCCTTCCTAGCATCCCATTTTAAAACCAAATATCCGGGGAGAAATTCCCTATCTTTGGCCTTACGATCGAATAAAACTTTCATGTTGTCCTGGTATTTCTACAACCTTTCGTCCACTTCGGCCCTGTGTTGTTGGACTTCAATCAGCTGATTTATTCTTCTTGTGACATGATTTGGTTCTTCTTTCTTATGTTGCCAAATTTTCATTACAAGGAGCGCTAGATTTATAGGTAATACTACATCGGTCCCGTATACCATTTGGAAAGGAGAAGTGTCAATAGACTTTTTTGTGCCTATCCGATTTTCCCACAAGGCATATTTCAAATGCACATGCCAAGATTTTTTGTTTTCGCTCAACACTTTCTTAATTATATTGATTAGGATCTTGTTTGAAGACTCGGCTAACCCATTTCCCTGGGGGTAATATGTTGTGGAATGACCGAGCACGATATTGTACTTTTGTCAAAAGTTGATCATAGCCATAGATTTAAATGCCTGGGCATTATCTGTGACTATCTTTCAGGGGCAGCGGAATCTAGACAAAATGTTCTCTTCCAGGAAATCTATTACCACATAATCCGTTTCCCTTCTAGTTGGGATAGGCTCCGCCCATTTGGTGAAGTAGTCTGTAGTAGTCAGGATCCATCTATATTGAGCACTAGAACGAGGGTTAATTTCTCCTATAAAATCTAGTCCCCATTGCTGAAAAGGAGCTTCCGTTTTGACCGGAACCAACGGTAGCGCTGGGAGTTTATGCTTGCCTATGAACAATTGGCAAGGGTTACAGGCTCTGACTTTGGCATTGACGTCTGAGAAAAGTTTGGGCCAATAATATCCTGCCCTCAAGATCTTATAAGTCGTTGCCCTCCAGGCATGATGACCTCCACACACTCCTTCGTGAAATTGGCTTATGACCTTCTATGTTTCTGATTCAACTAAACAAACCAACAGGAAGCCAAGTGGGTCCTTCCAATACAATTGTCTTTCGGATATACAGTACTTGACCGCATGCAACTTCAGTGTTCTTGCTTTAGGTGGGGATAAGTCACTTGGGCACTTCAAGGTTAGTAGGTAGGACACTATGTATTTGTACCAATCTGATGAAGCAAACTTCTCTTCGATTCTGATTCCAGTTGTTTGTTCATGGAGCTCGTTCATGTCCATACACTCTTCACATCCCTGTAGGCCATTTATTCCGAGGGCTCTGAAATTTGATTCAGCTAAGAGTTTAGCCAAACCATGTCCCTTTACTAGTCTTGTTGGTTTTATCTCCAGGTCGAATTCTTGAATTTTGGCAAGCCACCGTCCTCTTTTTCCATCACTGTTGGACTGAACCAAAATGTCTTTTATAGAGCTGGTGGGCACGTACACAATTACATTGGAATGAAACACGTAGGTTCTGAAATCCTTTAACGCCTTTACCATAGCATATGCTTGTTTTTCCATTATATTGTATCTAAGTTCGGTGCCTCTAAGACTTTTGCTGAAAAAGGCTATCGGTTGCTCAAAACCTTCTTCATTTTTCTGGAGGAGTACCGCGGAAAGTGTGTGTTCAGAGGCGAATGAGAAAATAAGAAAATCCTTTAGATAATCAGGGCTTGCCAGTACGGGTGCCTTGCTTATAACCTTCTTGATGCGTGCAAACAATGCTTTGGCTTCTGCTGTCCATTTCACTTTGTTGTTTTTCTTTATCATATCTATGATCAACTTCACGATTTCAGCAAAGTTTGGGATAAATCTCCTCAAAAAAATTATTTTTCCTAAGAATGAATGAATCTCTTTTACATTCCTAGGGATATTTATTTTGTCTATAGCTTCAACTCTTTTAGGATCAATTTTAATTCCATCTCGAGACACAATATGGCCCAAGAGTTTACCTTCTTGCATAGCAAAGTGAGACTTTTTGGGGTTAAAGACAAACCAAACCTACAACATTTCTCAAATGCCTGCTTGAGATGTATCAGATGATCTTCATCAGATTTAGAAAAGACGGTTAGATCATCAAGATAGATAACCACAAATTTTTCCCTTTCGCCAATGAAAGTGATATCCATAGCACATTGGAAAGTAGCACCTACATTCATTAAACCAAAAGGCATCTTGTCATACATAAATGTACCCCAAGGGGTGGTGAAGGTTGTTTTTTCTTTATCGTGTTTGTCGACAACAATTTGATTGTACCCGGAAAACCCATCGATCATCGACATCCTATTTTCCCCAACTACTTTTTCTAAAATGTGATCCATTTTGGGTAGAGGGTAATTGTCTTTGAGGGAGGACTTATTTAGATTTCTTAAATCAACACACAGTTTAATTTCCCCGCTTTTATTTCTAACTGGGACTAGGTTTGCTACCCAATTGGAGTATCTCAGTGGTACAATTATTTTTGCATCCAGGAGCTTTTTGACTTCCCTTTCGACCATGGGCAATAGAATAGGATTGATTTGTTTGAGTTTTTGTCTAAAGGGTTTGACACCAGGCTTCAGGGGTATCTTATGTTCAATCACAGTGGTGTCATAGGTTTTCAGCTCTTCATATGACCAAGCGAAAACGTCTTTGTACCGCCCAAGTAAGTCTTTTTACTTGCTTTTTACCTTAGGAGGAAGGTACTTTGATATTTTTACTATCATAGACTCCTCTTTGGTCCCTATGTCGCAGTCTTCAACCTCTTCTGGTTGGGGTCGCAAAGAATATTTTAAGGGCATATCATTTTGGTCGAAAAGTCTCTCCAGGGGGATCAGTCCCTTAAGAATCTGATTGTTCTTTAAAACCAACATGTGATGATTAGCAATTTTCTCTCGGAATTCCTGAGGCTCCTCCCCCTCTTGCATGATCCAGGCATGATCATTTTGGTTCTCCTGGTCAATGTGGGTTTCGGAGAAATCACCCACCGTTTCCAGGAACTTTCTGATCTGTTCGTCATCCTCGAAGACCTGCCAGTGTTGTATGTTATTTGGTATGGATGTTCTGTGCCTTACCTCTATGTGGTATTTTAATTTAAAAGTGGTAGGGGGTACGAAAGTTGAAGCTGCTTTGGCTAACAAATCAGCTTGCAGCTTTTCAGCGCGTGGGATGAAATGAACATTTACCAATGAAAATAAATTTTCCATTAAATCCTAGGCACAATTCCTGTAAGATCTCAATCTTGGGTGTTTGGCCTGGTATTGTCGGCTTATCTGCTTCACTATCAACTCTGCATCTCCGTATACTTCCAGGTTCTTTATGTTCAGCTTCCTGGCAGCTTCTAATCCTAAGACTAAGGCCTCATACTTGCATACATTATTGGTACAGTCTATATCCCACTGAAGCCTGTAAAAGAAAGGAATAACAAATTCATTTTCAGGTGCTACAAATAGTACTCCTGCACCTGGTCCTTCATATGACATGGCACCGTCAAAAAACATTTTCCAAATTCCAGTGCTACACAAATTTTCGTCTATATTTCCTGATTCATTTTCATCTATGTAATTCTCTTCTGTACAGCTATTTACACCATCATCAAAAGACAAAATACAATTTCCTAGATCTTGATTGGCAACATAAACAGGAAAATTGTTAGGATTCTACGGGTCACTCACTGTGTATGCTAGCCTTGTTTCCTTTTAGAACCGAGTAATTTGTCCGCCAAACACAGGAATCGTGGCGTAGGTCATGTCTAGTTGAAGAGACCCCCCAAGTTTATCTCCCCACGAACTATATAGCAGTAAACCATACTTTGGAGGTATATCGGGGATGACTACATCCATCAGGACACTTTTCACCGGGACCTGTGCAAGGGTGACTACTAAATATTTTATCATACCCATGCACTTAACTCTTCTTGAATCAAAAGAGTAGAGATCTCCATAAGGCCCGGTGATCTCGAGGCCTAGTCTATCCATAATAGACTTGGGCATCACATTATGCAAGGCCCTAGAGGCTAGAATGTAGTTATGTAATAGTCGATCATGCACATTCAAGGTAATATAGAAGGGGGCGACGTTGTCTCTGGCACCCTCGAAATGTGGACCAAAAGTGATATTAGGCTTATCATATTCCAAGTTTATCATGTCATAGTGACTTTCTAGATCTGAAAAACCTATCATTTTTGTTATCTGCTTTCGATACACAGGATTTTTCGCTAATTCAACCAGGGGGATCGGTATTTTGATCTTATTTATCTCATTTTCAAAGATGAAACCCCCACTACCTTTGTCTGTTTCTCTGGTTGAAACCTCAGACTCCTTCTTTTCTAACTTATTTGTTTGTGCTAATTTATTTCTCGTGAGTTTATCTACCGGTTTATGGTTTCAGCTGTCTTAGTTTCTTTCGCTTGGGTCTCAGCCTCCTTTACTTTGGGATTCAACGAATCTACCTCTCTTACTTTGCTAGTAGGTATCTCGGTCTCTTTTGGGACAAGCTCATATATTTCTCCTATGGCGAGAATTTTCTTGGGTTGAGGAGTCGATGCAGGTTTGTTTTTAGGACTCATGTTGTACCTAGGTTGGACCTCAGCGATTATAGAATCAGTTATTTCTTGATCAACAGAAACATCAGTGTTGTTTATGTCAACGTCTTTATTTGACGGTTGCAGTGTGTTTAAGGACTTCTCATAGTCTTCTTTAGTTAAGTAAGGCTGTGTGCAATCGTCACCCATATTTGTCACATCTTCATCCAGGTCCTCGAAATCTTGTAGGTCGTTTCCTCCTATAAAATTTTCATTTTTTAAAGGAGTTTGAATTTTCTAGTCTTCATTTTTAATCTGTCTTTGTTGATTTTGAGGATTGGGGTTTCTTCTGAATTCCCTCTTCATGAAAGGATCTACCTTGGATTGATCTACTTCCATTCTGGAAATATTATTTGATAACTCTTTGATTATCCTAGCCATATCATCGATTTTATCATTCGAGGATCTACTAGGCCCTGAGGGTCCCGCTTGTTCCCTAAAACGTTTGGTTTCTCAGTTTCCCATTTCTACCTTTGTTTTGAATTTTCCAGAAGCCATCATGTTAGATTCGATCTCTACGACATCATCTTGCATTTGGGTCAAGGTATCCCCTCTCCTTTCTCTCAAAAGAAGCGTGAAATCAGGGTCGAAGGCTCCCGCAAAGGTTACATTGGCTGTAGGTTGGGATGGTTTAACTTCAACTGGGACCTTATTATATAACTTGTTAAATATTTGAATGAATTCCATAACGGTTTCTGAATTTTTTTTCTTTAAAGACCCAAACTCGGTCAAATAATACAAATGGTCTTTCCTTTCACCCCATTGTCTGAGAAAAGAGTCTTCTAGGGCATCATAGGATAATATCGAACCTGCGGGTAGACTTCGAAACCAAGTTCGTACTTGTCCTTTGAAAGTCTGAACGAACAACCTCGAGTATATGTCTTCGTGTTCGAGACCTAGGATATCTGCGAACTGATCAAAGAAATTTATATGTTCAACCCCGGTCAAGTCCCCCTCCCCTGTAAATTTAGGTAAGTTTTTCCTGTAGTTTTTCAGGAAGCGTGAAGAGGGATAGGCAGGACCAGAGGTGCATATCTTGCATCTACTTTAGCGAAAACTCTGGGAGGTGGGGGCGTCCCTTGGCTCCCCACTCCTCCTCCTGGAGCCCCTCCACCTCCCCCTCCTAAAACCCCTCCATCTCCTCCTTCGGAATCCGCCATTGGTGCTACAGGATAGGGAAACAATGTGTTATAAAGAGGGTTTTGGAACACTAAAAGTGAATCTTTAGCTTCTTCGAGAGATGAGAAAACTGAAGAAAGGTGAAAAGGGATGCGAGGGCTTGGTTCCTCGGATTTGCAAGAGATGTAATCAGGGGAACCTGTGGGCGTGGAATCTAAGTATATGGTATACTCTTTGAGACTAGGCAGGGTCGTGAAATCTAACTGAAGGGTCGGGGGGATATCAATCGCTGATAAATTTAATGCGGGATTTTCACCTTTATGTACGTCAGAGGTTGTCGGATGGATTTCACTTTTAACTTCATGGAGAGATAAAGTTGGGTTGATGGTTTTAGGGGGGAAATTGTATGAAGTTGAAGGTTCAAAAGAACTCTTAGCCTTGGGTTGTGGGTACTTAAGCTGGTAGATGGTAGTGGTCGGCTTAAAGGAACCTTTTATTTTCAGTATTTTTTCGGGATCGAAAACGGCGTGGTCTGTTTACCATCTGGGTTTTTTCTGGTGTTCCTTCACCCATAAGCCAGTTTACTTAAACGTGGAGTCTCCAAGTGAATGATGAAAGTTCAGACTTAACAAGGTGTTCACCCTTTGTTCATTATCAAAGGGTAGGAACTAAGAATGTCGTTCTCTCAGGGAAATGGTTTCGTAACTTCGGTCCCCGGCAATGGTGCCAGAAATATGTTGTTCCAGAGTCTTTACTTAAGGCTAGAAAGTATAGGGTCTAGGCATTCGAAATTGATGTGAAAGATAAAAAGGGGGGAGGATCAACCTTCAGAAAATGAAGCTAAGGTTGATTTCTACGTTGCCTCTATCTCACTTCCAAAAGTTCCTGGATACTTATATCCCGTTCAATGGCGGCCCATGAACGTTCGAGTTCTACCCGGGTGGTGGTTGTTTTAAGTATGGTGTCGAAAAGGTTCAAAGTGATGGTGGTTTGATCCAACAAGACGGGTTCAATATTGGGCTGTCAGGCAATGGGAACAGTCATAGAGGAATAGGGAAAGTTAAAGGAAAGTTCGAGGTTTAGGATGCTGCCCCAAATTTTGGATCGTAAAAAGAGTACTCTCGAATCCAAAATCACAGATAGAATGCAAACCAAAGGCCTTTTCCCGTAACTAAGTTAATTTTTAATAAATCATGTGAGAAATGTGAGAAAACATTAAGTTGTCTATAATGCGAGGTTCCTATCAAGGGAGAATCTCACCCTGTAAACAGAAGAAGAAAAAAGAGAAGAAGAAATCTGATGAAGCATAAAATATAAAGATCTAAAATATTCACAGGTCTTGTACCTGTTGATAGTCGATATAGAGGAAAAAATGCAAATGATTAGACGTCTAAAAGTTGATCACCACGGTAGAGGTTATACTAAAATGCAGTGAAGCATTCATCAAACATATATATGCGAAATGAAATGAATATAAGATAATAGAGGAAACAAACTCATAACACAGTCTTGACAGAATCATGAATCTTCAGATTGCTTTGTATTAATTTTCAAATGCAAAAGTCTCTATTACAATCGACCAAAAAGGTCCAGCCCTATTTTTTTCTTCAAAATGCCTATTTATACAAACTTCTGAACATTTGAAATTCAATCGTTCCCAAAATTTTCAGTTACAAAATGGGAAGTTCAAGCGTTTTGCCTCTTTGCCTTTGTCATCTTTCATGCAAGTGGAGCACCTTCCTTTCTTTACTCTTCGAGTTCTAAAAATAGAACAGGCAGACACATGTCATCATTTGGTACCGGAAACCTGTCCTTTTGTCGGCTTGGTGCAGGTGGCACACCTCTCTACCAACTGGGCTATCAACCTGGAAGGCTCTGCTTGGTGGTTTGCATCAAAAGTGTAACAATCCTTCGCTAACTGTGGAAACCTTCCTCCCACTTGTCGGTCTTCAACGGTGATGGAACATAACTGTATACTTGGTTTTATCAACCATTTATCCACTTGGACTATGTCAATCTAGCTGATCTGTGATATTTCAGCTCGCTCTTTTTCCTCGTTCTCCTTGATATTGAGCAGGTGCTAGTCTATATCGATTTGGCCCAGTGTCCCAGCGCTGCTTCCCTTATCGAGACTCAACAAAATTTCAGCTATCAAGCTGAAGGTTTCTTCACAATAGTTTCTTACCTCTTTAGCTCGTTCTATGCTCTTTGATATGTTTCTCTCTCATGCCTTCAGCAAGATGTTACCTCTGGTCTGCTCTGGGATGGAGAGCTTGGAACTACTGCCCATTTCCTTTTTCGCCGTAGCTATGACAACTTCTCTTTCTCTCAAAGAGATGTCTTCCAGCACTCGATTGATGTTTTGGCAGTGGTTTTGAATGGTTTCCACTTTAGCAAGTAAATCTTACTGAGCTGCTGACACTCTTTTTCGGATTTCAATAGCTTGAGATTGGAATATCCCGATATCTATCACCTGGCTCTCGGGGAAATTTAATTTTGCCTGTAACTGCCCTATCAATTCTTCTTACTGGCTTATCTGTGACTGACTAGTCTGGGACGATAGCTATGTTTGTTCGAGATCGGATTTGAGCCACTCGATTTCTTTTTGATCGAGTGCTCTGACTAGCTCTAGACCTGTGTTCACCTGATCTCTGACAGTATCTTCTGTTGTAGCTAGCTTAGCCTCCAAAGTTCTGATCAAGCAGTTCTTCTGCGTTAATTGTTCTTTTAGGGATCTAACAGAGTATTGGTTGGTTGTAGCAAAATCCCCCAACGTCCCTGCAATCTAAGTTGCGAATTCCCCCTTTTTCATGGCTTTCCCATCGGCTAGGATTTTGAATTTTTTTGCTACCGTGCCCGCTTCTCGGTAAAGCTCTTGCTTCACAACGACCTTTCTCTTCTTATTGAAGAAAAATTCGTTCAGAGGCAATTCTTCTACAGTAATGGGCGTTAGTTCTTCACCGAGAATCCATCCCTCACCGGGGGTGCCCTTCGTGGATTGTAGAGGAGTGATAGAAGCGATGAGACTGTCGATTTTCTTGGATGATTTCCCTGGGGTAACCTCTGAGGCTGGCTTGCTTGAAGGGTTGGGGATCTCGGCTTCCTGTTTTGGGCCCCCGGTTTTCTTTTTCGTTTCTTGATTCTCCTCCTGGTCAAGTCCTGAATCTTTGGAGCCCTTGGATTTTGTTTGTTGTACATCTGCAATCGGTGGGTTCTTACCCTGTAATACTGGGGGAAGGCATCTTTGTCGGTGTTCTTGAAATTTGAAGAAATCGGCCATCTCCTCGGGCAACAGGGTTTTAATCCGACTTAGGACCTCGGCATAAGATCTCACCCCTCGGAAGATGTCGTCATGAGGCAAATGCTAATGTTCATACCTTTTTAGGCCACAACTCACCATGTGATTACCCACGACCTTGTGTGGGTCTTGTTTCTTAAACTCAATGTGGACCAATTTAATATCCTCTAAGTCTGCGGCCTCGGCTTTTGCGTGTCCAAAATCTAATAAAGAATATGTATTCAAATGAATGGGGAAGGGAGGCCATACCTTCTTTGAAAAACCATTAATCTCTTTGCTTATGCCACCGATCATGGTTTTCCTGGTGATTTCGCGACATACCAGCCTATCCGGCATAAATAGTGGTAGAGCATACAGGGGCACAGAGGCACCAAAAACCCTGATGTATGAAAATTTTGCTTCTACATATTAGTCAGCCACACTACTCAAGTTGGTGGTGATGCTATCTGAAACCTTGGGCGGTGGGTTACCGAAGATAGAGACATGCATCGGTACCATTACCCAATTGAAAATCTCGTATATGAATTATGTGGCCTTATCCTCCCAAAGTTTTGAGTGATAGACATGGATAGGCTCAGCATCAGATGGAGTCCATCTCCATCTCATTAGAGGGAAAGGCATCATGAAACAAACAATGTCCATGATGTAGGCGGACATGAAAAATGAGGCAGCTTTCCCATTCGCCTTTTGCACTCGATATTCAGTAATCCGACTGGTTAGACTGTTTGACAAAAGTTTGGCCCAGTTGAAGGAAAAACCTTCAGCAACTGTGTGAATCAGAGGCACCCACGAGAGGTAAAAGTGTGTGGTGTCCTCCCTCCTATACAACCTACAGGTCATCATTGCTACATACCTGAATTGTGGCTCTAAGGAAGAGATTAAATAAACTCTGTTACCATCTGCCCTGAATTTTGTGGGGTGCGAGACCCAATCTTTGATCAGATTAGACAAGTTTTTGTCGTATTGCTAGCATTCCTTCTGCTTGAAATCTTATAGAAACTCAGCATTGTATGCGAAGTTTGGCGTGGGTGACAGTTGATACATTTCCTGCAAATGTTCTGGTCGAAAAGTACCAATCATCACATTCTACTCGTTGATAATAGTCCTGGTCAGGATGTCCACAGGGTCTAGTGCCCATCTGATCATATAATAATAGGGAAGGAGTCGTGGCATTGTCGATATTTTGTGCATCTCTGCTTGAACGATGATTTTGTATTTGGTGGCCAAATCGTCATTCTCATTATCGTTGGAATCATCTTAGCGGCCCACCAATTTGGACTGAAGAATGTCGGAGACGTATGACCAGGTTCTGACAGTATCAATACTTCGGGGTGAAGTATCGGAAACAGTATATGTGCCCTGACTTGAACTCTCAACAATCACCTTGGACGCTTTTCGTGGAGCCATGATAGAGGACTCTGTACTTAGCTCTCCTGTAGTAAAAATGTAGATACAGACAAAAGTTAGCCTAATGAAAAAACTTCTTTGTGCAAAACAGAAATGAAATTTGAAATAATGAAAGAAAGAACTCTTTATCTTAACCATTTAAAACCTTGGTGTCCTTGTGAACATAATGGTCAAATCATTTTAAAAAAAATATTTAGTAGTAAAAGAAATATCCTTACCTGTCACTTCGCCGTATTTCAAATAAATGCCATAATTTTATAGCGGGTCCTAGCAGAAATCGGTGCAAAAACATTTAAATTTACCCTGTACACGGTGTGTGTTAAAATTGTATTAATGCATTTATTGATCCGGCTTAGCTCTTTTAATTAGTCTTGTTTTAGTCTTTAATATCCTTTTTCGGCATTCACCGTATCAGGAGAAAACACCCCTTCCCTTTGAGCCCCCAAAACCCGAAATCACGATGATGTGATTTAGTTTGAAAAATGTAATCTACGTTAAGTGCTTAATTAATCCATGTTTAAATAATATTGTGACTTCGCGACTCGAGGCTAAGAAGGTATAGTTCTTTGGAAGAGCGATTGCCGAGTCACGAAACCCCGACAATGTTTAACTATGGTTTAAAAGATTTACCCCTGACACTAACCCGAGTGACTTTTGGAACCATCTCGCGACTTCGTGTATCGGAGTTTGGAAACCTTGCAACTTGTAACTCCCAAAGTGCGAAATCTCGAGGTAAAGAAAAGTGATAGACTTTCTTAGTGGTTAGGACTATGATAATTTAGGACTATTGTCGGGGTAAATTTTTTTGACTGCAAGAATTATATTTCAACCATTTGTAAAATGCGGCTCCAACACGTCCAATCTAAATCTGAATATCCATATAACATGAACTCATGGTCTGTCACATACCTGAGACCATAATCCATTGTACCCTTAAGGTACCTTATCGCATGTTTAACTGCTACCAAATGAACATGCTTAAGCTGCTCCATATACTAACTCATGGTTTTCACAACAAAACATATATCCAGCTCATGTTCGTCAAGTACATCAACAAACTCACCATCTTCCTGTATAAAGTAACATCCACGGTCTCTAAATTCATATCCTGCAACAATTTCAGATTTGATACCATAGGTGTAGCCATTTCCTTGCAATCCAACATCCCGAACCTCTTCAGGATTTCCATTGCATACTTCCCTTGATTCAAAAAGATCTCATCCTATCTTTACCATACCTCAATACGCAAAAAGTAATGCATCATCCTGAGATATTTCATCTTAAACTCAACAGTCGGTTTTCTCTTACACTCTGAGATGAGATTTTCCACACCTGTTAGAAACAGGTCATCCACATACAACAGTAGTATTACCAAACCATCATCCACAACCTTAAAGTAAAAGTTAGTATTTTCACTCCTCTTTGTAAATCCTAAGCTCGCTAAAAAACTGTCGATCATGTCATACCATGCTTTGGGTGCCTTCTTTAATTCATATAAATCCTTCTTCAATATGCACACATGTGTCTCCCTGTCATGTACCTCAAACCCTTGTGGTTTCGCCACATATACTTCATCTTTTATTTCACCATTTAAGAAGGTTGTATTCACATCCATCTGATGCAACTTCCATTTCATTACTGCAACCAACAAAAGTATAGCCTTGGTCAAGGTATATCTCTCCACGAGAGAAAATGTCTCCTCATAGTCAATGCCCTCCTTCTGAGATAATCCTCAAGCCACAAATCTAGCCTTATACTTTTCAATACTGCCATCAGTTGCATGTTTCATTTTGTAGATCCATTTTGAACTTACTACTGTTTTCTCCTTTGGTCTAGGGACCACATACCATACATCATTATTTACTATGGACTGATATTTCTCCCCCATGGCATCCTTCCATACCCTATTTTCTGTAGCCTCTTCATAACTGGACAGTTCTACATCCACAGTATCATACAAACATGCCACATAGCTGGAATACGGTTTCAAATTCTTACTTTCCTTGAGATATTTTTATGGGGCACCATATATTTATGCATCTCTGATGAGCTCTTGTGCCCAAGTTGGTATTCTCTTGTGAGAAGGCATCTCTGCTAGCCTCTAAGGTTATGCCATGTCATTATCCTCATGAACGACTTCCTCTGGTTCAACTGCTTCTGCCTCTAGAACTCTAGTAACTTCATTCTCTTCATCACGAACCTCTTTTGCACAATAATGTTTTGATTTGTTGAAATATGCACTCTCATCGAAGGTGACATCTTGGCTAATATCAAATTTCCAGTGACCGAGAGTATATATCTTGTATGCCTTCAATGTGTCACTATAACCAACAAATATGCCATTATTTCTAGATGGATCCAATTTTGTCCTCTTTTCCTTGGGGACATGCACACATATGTGGCCTCCAAATATCCTTAGATGGATGACTTCCAACTTCTCTCTTGAAAACATCTCCTCTGGTGTATTGTTTTCAAGTACTTTATGGGGAATTTTGTTTTGCACGTACATTGTAGTCTTTGTTGCTTTTGCCCGTAGATGCATAGGTAGATCTTGATCATGGATCATAGCCTTCATTAATTCCATGATCTTCTAATTCTTCCTTTCTTCTACTCCATTATGTTGAGGATTGTAGGGAGTAGAAAGATCCCTCTTAATCCCAGCTTCCTTGCAATATTATTCGAATTCCTCTGAAGTGAATTTTCCTCCATTGTCTAATCGCAAGGTCTTTATCTTCCGCCCTGTCAGGTTTTCTACCAGTGCCTTCAATTATTTGAATTTTCCAAACACTTCATTCTTTTCGTTCAACAAATAGATCCAAGTTTTACATGAGTAATCATCAATAAAAGACACATAATATACATACCCGCTTAGTGAAGTTGTTGACATCAATCCACACACATCTAAGTGCATGAATTCCAATACTCTTTTGGCTTTGCTATCGTTGTTGGGAAAGGAGTGCTTCATGTTCTTTCCTTGTTTGCAACCTTTGCACACACCGTCTGGTTTTTCCTGGATCTTTGGTAGTCCTGTCACCATCTTTCTCATACTTGGTAGGGACTTGTAATGTAAGTGAGAAAATATCCTATGCCATAATTCACTAGGATTCATAGTGTCATGAATTAATGTTGAATATGACTTCCCTTTCAATTTGTAGAGTCCTCCCTCTTGAACTCCAATCACCACAACATCATCAAAAGTATTCCCTCTAGGCCACATAATAACTTGTCCATCAACAAATGCAACTCTGTAACCCTTCTCATCCAATGTTGAAATCGAGAGAAGATTCTTCTTCAATCCAGGAACATAGAGAACTTCCTTCATCTTCATTAGCTTTCCCGAGTCTAACTCGTAGGAGGCTTCTCCTACTCCTTTGATCGGATACTGATAGTCATGTCCCAATTTCACCTTATGCGGTGAATCCTTATGAGTAAGGTTAGAAAAGGAGTATTTATAACCCATCATGTGCTTGGAAGAACCACTGTCCACCAACCAAATGTCACTTCCATGAGTGACGGTTCCTGTAAGGACTGAGATAAGAACATACTCCTCATCACTTGATTCATCTTCCTTTGGAACCTTCTTGGGTGGCTCATCATCTTCATCTATATGAACATGATGCCTTTTACCTCCTTTATTTTCCCTTGGTCTCTGAATGAGGGAACAATTCCTAGCAATGTATCCAATTTTTTGACAGCATAAACATCTGATATTTGGGTTATTTCTTTAGCCCTTATGAAACTTATTGGGTGAGGAGGGTTCTTTATTTCTCTTTCCTTTCCTGGTGTGGGCAGCTAGGGATTGATAATCATATGTCATATTCTCTTCTCTTGATGTCGTCCTTTCTTCTTCTTGGTTTCAATCTTCCCATAGTCTGATGAACTTGGGTAGCTTCCTTCTTGAGCATATCTCTTTAATAAATGCATCCCATGACCTTGGGAGGCCATTCAAGTGGTCATCACCATTTCTTCTCCATTCACTGTATCACCAATTGATTCTATATGCTCCTTGTTCTGGTTCACTCTTGAGAAGTAAGAGTGGATGTTTTCTCAATTCT
>ML808421.1:0-14370 GCA_009831015.1 Picea engelmannii
GGAAAGAGGTAGTGTATGAATTAAACAATTCAATCACATGAAATAAACAAACAACTAAGATAGAAACAACTAAAGAAATAAAACTAAAATGCATGAGGAAATTAGAACCAAAATCAATCAAACAAATGACCAATAATCATGCCACCAATGGATAACTATATTAGTGGGAAAACACCGTAGAGAAAGGAGGACTTATGGATCCCCTCTTCCTCCTTGAGAGGACTCTTGATTTCCCTATGTGAGAGCTCTTCTTAAAATGATAAACTAGAAATCAAATGGTGAAGAAATCCAAGCTTATTCCCTCAGGAGGTGAGGTGAATAGCTTATTGAGATGTTTCTATTATGCTCCAAGAAGAAAAGAGGTTCCTTGAAGGAGAATAGAGGCAGCATAACAATACAATGGTATTCTTGAATTCTTAGTGCACCCATGGCCTCTTTTTATAGCATCTCTTTTAGGCAATATCCAACTGGTCTTTAGTGTGAACAAGGGGGCCTTTAGGGAACCCTTAGGTCTTTAACCAGCCCCGCATTCTGTTTCAGCTCAGATTTGAGGGTCAAATTTAGTTGGGAGCTAGTTCAGAAGTGGGTGAGGGGTCGAAAAGAACCATAAATGTGCCTTTCACAAGAGTGTGTGGTTTTTCTCGTACACATTCACACATCGGGTGCATGTGCACTCTATTGGCTTCGTTGGTCTGCGCACGTGCGCACGCTTCCTTTAGTGTTTTAGCACATGTCAATTTTTTGACCAGTTGTATAGTTTCTGCCTTTTGGAAAGGAATTTTTGGGGTTTTAGGTGAACTAATAGGTGTTTGGAGATGTTGTATTCTTGTAACCATTTGCATGCAATGTTGCAGACTAAATTTCAGTAATAACAAATTCCCCCTGAGGTGTGAGGTTAGGAGCATACGTATAGCTGAAATACATCAATGTTTCTTCTACTGAGAGTACCATTGTAATGAAGAGTCTTGATGGGAACTACAAGAGAGATCCATTGGAGGGAAAGGGAAAACTGTGGGACCCAAACCTTTCTCTAGGTAGGGGAAAATAAATTTTTTATACAAATGAGGCGGGCATGCCCCATGCTTGTGTCATGTAACTCAAAAAAGGTATGACAATAACGGAAGTTGTAAGATGATGTAGATAAATGAAGCACCCTATGGGGTGGTTTGATAAAGGCAAATGACAATTCTGATGGTGAACATACTCTGAAAAGAGGAAATGACACTTGTAAGAAGTGTCGATGACTCGTAGGCATTGATGGCCTAACAAATTCAGAGGTATTCGGCTAGTATAAAACAACTGCAATAGTCACATAGTAATATCCATTGTAACATGAGATTGTGTTGAAGTCAAATTTTATGGGGATCAATGACAGCAGAGAGCAATGATGGTTCTCTCTATATCGTCCGAGACTCCTCATTGTAAAGATAATGAGAGTCAAGATATTGTCGCCCTTCTGGAAACTTTGTTGATGTCGACAAAAAGGGAGACGTGACTCCAAGAAGAAAAAGGGCTTCATAAAATCCATTGGATAAGATCAGTAACTGATAAGGAACATGGACAAAGTCAAGATTTAATGAGACTCAAGACTGCCCTTGGTTGGGGAGATATGTGAAGGATGATTGACAGCAACCGTGAAACTAGATCTAGAGTCAAGGGGACGACTAGACATGGGTTAAATTGTGCTTGAGGCATGACAAAGTGGACAAACTTAGAGATCAAGGGTGCATGGACTATGGGATACTCGGGTTTTATGGGTGATGTCAACAAGAGTATCAGATAATGAATGCCCCAACCAAGGGCAACATGGTTTGCTTTGCCAGGAAAAGAAGGTCACCAAGGGAGACAACAAAAAGCTATGTAAATGTTGGAAACAAAGGATTTTTACAATTACCAAATGAATAAAGAATAATTTGGGATGAGTGTACAGACACAGAAATGGGTGCCCCAGTGCAATATGGCTTGGCCTATGAGGGCACAAGTTACGTGGAGAACTGGTGGAGGGTGGGGGCCCCATGGGTTGGTTTCTGTATGAGGTAAATGAATAGTGGATAATTTGCAGATGGGAAAATTGATGGTGGATGAAATTGAAGGTCAATGATACTACGGAGGCGCATTCAAACTAGAACCGTGATGAGATAACCTGGGAGTCCTTTAGGAAAGCTAGCAAAATGAGGATAAAGAGTATGTGATTGATTCTTGGAAATGTGTAACACTATCGGGACTCTCATCCCTAAGGGGTGAGAGCAGCATAAGTGTAAAAGTGCCAAGGGGGACTGTGAATGGGACAACTCATGTGGGGAAGAATGCTACTGGTTGATAGTACTGAAATGCAGCGGAGGTGATAGTACTATAGATCCGGATGTGAGGATCCTATAGGAAAATTTTGGAGGGTGTGATTGGGAGATGCAATTGATATTCAGAGGGAATGATTACATGCCAGTGTCGATCATATACCTACAGGGGTTGCGTTGGTTTTTGATGACCGAGTACCTGCACACATTAAAATCGAATACCCGACGTGAACAATATCTGAAGATAAAGAACATATAACAAATATTTGATAATGTTGAACATGAGCATGCGTACCTGGACATGATGTGAAAAAAATGCTCCCATGGGGCTGAGTATGGATGGGGACCCAGGGAATACGACTGTGTAGGTGGCAATATCTTGATCCCGTGGCTAAAGACAGATCCAAAAATAGAGACTCTGAGCTCATGTAATTGAGTATGGAAGTTTGGAAAAAGGGACTATATATGGCTGTGGTGCCCACAATGCCACCTCATTTGTACCTGCTTCCATAGTGAGTTGACGAGAAGATTCTAAAGGAGATTTGGAGTTTACGGGAGTTTGAACCGATCGATATAGGATTTGCGAGAGCTAGGTTAGTGGTCTCATCCTCCTGCATACTAGATAGGTTTTATTTTCTAGGTAGGGTCGTACAGATGGTCGTACTAGGGGTTTTTGTAGGGGTGGGCCCACCAATGCGTGGGAGAAGGAAGGATACCCATGCTGAGATGTGTGGGTATAATTCCCTCTCCTACGCATGATGTGCGATTGTGTTGAAAACATCTGTTCATGGGGGCGTGTGGGTTGGATAAACAAGTGCTCATTGGGTGCACGCCTGTTCGATTTATAGTTGCGCACTGTGTACAGTTGTTTCTCTGACAGCGACGCATCAGTGCGCAGTTGTGGAGAGAACAGGTGTGCATGAATGTGCACCTGTGGGTGTGACATATGCACATTGATTCACATTTGTTTCTTCGACATTTGTGCATTGAAATGCACCTGTGTGAAGAACATGCACCCATATGTGCGCTCCTGTGGGGGGTGACAGCCACGCACTTGAGGAAAAGCTGGGGATTTTGAAAAAACTTGTATGTTTTGGATATTTTTGTTAATGAATGATGATGGTTGATCAAGTAATGTTTGTGTGAATGCACGTGATTAGTTCAACATTCCAGTCCATTGGAGAGAGCGGGACCAGGAGTGTCTGAGGGAGGTGGTGAGAGATGAGTCGAGCATTCGAGGACCCTTGGTAACCTATGGGCTACTCAAGTTCTTCGACTACCCACTGATATGAGCGTAGGAGTACCTGCTACACTATATGATTTCGATGTGGAGCATTGAGCTACAGTGCGTCATTGTGCAGGGGGGGTAGTTAACATTCTCATCTATGGAGGATGTCTATTTCTTGACGGGGCTCCCTTTTCAGGGAATGGCCCTACCTGTTGATCCCCAGTTTCTAGGGGATGTACACTTGGCAAACTTGGCGCTGAGATATTGTTCGAGGCCAAACATTATGTCAGGCTTGGTTGTTCGTATCGAGGCGATGGATGTGTTGTTGCATCAGTGCATCGCAGTGATGATTTTGAGGATCTACAGATCCTTAGTGACTCAGTGGATCAGTGGTAGTCAGCTGAGGATTATGCAGAGAGTCCTAGATGGAGATTTTTTCTCCTGGGGCTTGATGTTTCATGCCAAGATTATGGGGCAAATTAACTGGTGTCAAACCGCCAACTCCGGTGAGTTTTCCTTTGTATCGATCTTGGTGGTGTGGTTTTTGGAGAGGATTCCCATGTTGCACCCTAGAGTGTTGATGTCGACGGTTGATGCACAGGAGCCACGAATGATGCAGTGGGCATCGATTTTGGTATGGAATGGAGGTGGGGAGGGTGGCCATTATTTTACGGCCACCTTGGCGCATGTGTGGTGCCATATGCCACAAATTATACTGCGGTTCCTATATGGTGGGATGGACTTCCGGTGTGACCCAGATATGGTGTTTCCTCTTAGGGAAGATTGGGACTAGAGAGGTATGTTGGTGTACTTTATGTTTTGTGATTTTGATAGTATAGCATATGTTTATGTATGGATGGATGATGATGTTATCGATGTTTGTGTTTGTGCAAATGTGGGCCGCAAGGCCGAGAGGTGGAGTTGGTTGTAGAGTCGACTCGTCAGGGGGCAGTGAGACCACCATGGGTAGAGCCATGGGTGGGAGAGAGACATCGAAGGGATGAGGCTAGTGTGAGGCTAGCAGATGAGGCAAGATTCAATCGGAGGCACGGATTTGATGATCCAGGTGCAGGTCCATCACATGCTCCTTAGGTAGAGGTCGACGGGGTGTTAGAGGATTTCTGACGTCGATTGGAGGTGGTATTGCAGGGTGTTCCAGAGGGCATGTGGTCCTACATTCAGGATGAGGGAGTCATGGAGCAGTGTTTGGGTGTTATGGTAGAGTTGCAGACCCTGATCCACAAAGAAGATTTAGTGGGGGCAGCGATGACTGGGCGACTGCCCCCTAGACCTGGAGGACCCCTAGCTGGTGGGGCACCTCCTACAGATAGAGGACCGGGTGGTGGTGCTCTAGAGGCACCATGAGTGTTGTGGTGTATATTTTTGTATTTATATAGGCCTGCGAGCCCATTTTGTATAGGGTAGTGTGACATTCATTTTGTACCTATAGGGGTGAGGAGGGCTCACTTGCCTATAGGCAATGTATGTGTTGTACAATTTTGTAAACATTGATGATACTTTGATCGATATATATATACATGTTTGGGATCTTCGTGATGTTTACATGTGATGATATTGTGTGATGCTTTTATGATGTCTAATCTATATGTTGTGACAGACTTTTGATGATTTATGTATGTGTGATGGTGTCTTTATGTGATAATTGCCAATCTAACACTAGGTTAGCCATGTGTTCTGCTATTTGATTGAATTCTAGTGGAATATGTGTAAATTTAATTGAATAAAAATTTCAAGATAAGAGTCTAACTTGCAGGTATTTGCGGAAGAGGCAAGGATCGCGGACACGGTACACATTGTTGAGTTGCAGGGCGACAAGTGATGAATCTAGCAGTGACTAGCCTTGGAGAGGAGGCCAATGACAGTTGTGTATTCTACTTGGTTGTTGAGCCCAAACATATATCGCTGGAGTGGAGCAATTCATGTGAGGGGGTATAGAGGGCCCAAGCGGCCGAAGCGAGATTCTGTGTCTAGCGGTTAGCTTCATCAGTGTAACCGATGTGGTAGGTCGATGGAGGAGACATCTATCAATAACACGAATGGTAGATCAGACATAAGGCATGGGGGGAACAAAAAGAAGACTAAAAACTCTACAAATACGTACAAAAAGAAAAACCTTAGTGTAGGATGACTATGCCTAGGCGTAAAATTTATTTAAGTACAACCCGTTGACGGGTTCTTTTAGAGGATAGCCTTCTAGAGAGGCCAGGATGTATGCACCTTTAGTGAGGCAGTGTTGGACGATGTAGGGTCCATGCCATAATGACTTGAATTTCCCATGACCGAGGGTATTGTGAGTGATATCGTAAGCTAGGATGAGGTCTCCTTCGTTAAATGAGTGAAGGTTGACATGGTGGTCAAAGGTGGCCTTCGACCATTTCTTAGCCTCCTCATTGTTCTGTAAGGAAGATCGATGATCTTCATCCAGTGACTCTAAGTTTAGCAAGCACTTCTCTATTGGAGTAGTGTCTGGTAATAGCTCGATGGTGGTGTGCAATGTGGGAATTTCGCACTCTATGGGGAGGGTGGCTTCAATCCCATGGACAAGATGAAATGGTGTAAAACCAGAGGTAGTTTTGATTACCGTGTGATAAGCCCATAATGATGAAAACAATATATGATACTAGTTGGTCTTATGTTTGTTGACAGTGTGTTGCAACATGGTTTTAAGGACTTTGTTGATAGCCTCGACCTGTCCATTGGACTGAGGATAGTATGGGGAGGCAAACTCGTGGGAGAATCCTAACCTTGTGTAGAGTTCAATGAAGATATCATTCTAAAAGTGTTTACTATGATCGGAGACTAATTGTAGTGGAACTCTGAAATGGGTAATGACGTGGTTGACAAAAAACCGCGCTGCTATGTCATCATTTTTCTTGAAGGTGGGCATGGCTTCGGCCCATTTGGTAAATTAATCTATTTACATGATGATGTACTTGTGTTCATTTCTAGATGGAGGGTTGCAATTCATGAAGTCTATGTTCCATTTGCAGAAGGGGTCGGCGGTGATGACTGGATGTAGAAGAGTGGGTGGCGCTCATTCTTTGTTTGCATAAAGCTGGCATTTGTCGTATCGCTTGACAACGTGGATGAAATCATGAAATAATGTGGGCCAGAAGTATCTGGCTTGAATGATTTTATGGGCGGTGGACATCCCTAAGAGGTGGCCACCACAGGCACCGCTATGGAAATCATTCAAGACTCTATCTACTTCGTCGATGGTCAAACATCAACGGAGTACGGTGTCGACCCCATGTCAATATAATATGTCACTGATAAGGAGATATCGAGGGGCCTGGTGGAGAATGCATCGATGATCATCTCCTAAAAAATGAGACCCAAACTTTTGTGTCCGAAGATAGACGAGAAGGTCACCATACCAAGGGTCATCCGAGGGGATGTAGAAGAGGTGTTCGTTGGGAAAATCTGTATTGATGGGGGTATCGTTATCATCGAAGGGAAATGTCATGATGAGCTCGATGAGAACAAGTGATTTATTGCTTTTAGGAGTTGAAAACTCTAGGTCGTATTCCTAAAGGATGACAATCCATCGGGCAAATTTTCCATTAATTTGTCATCGACTAAGCAAGTACTGCATGGGGTTGGAATCTACCACGACTTTGGTAGTGTGAAGCAAGATATAATGACGCATTTTTTGTACTGTGAGGGAGAATTTCTCTTCATGATTATATTTCAAGGATGGTCCTGAAATATTTTTACTGATGTAGTAAATAACATGCTCGCAACCATCATCCCCTAGTTGGACGAGGACTCCTGCTACAGAGACAGCTGAGGCTGACAGGTAGAGGATGTAATCGCGATCATATTCCAGAGGACTAATCAAAGGGGCATTGGATAATGCCACTTTTCAATCATCAAAAGCGTTTTGGGCATGTTTATCCCATCAAAATGGGATACCATGACGTACTGGGAAACCATGTGCGCGGGTGACGTAATCTGGGACAAAGCGTCGCAAAAAGTTGGCTTTGCCTTGTAGGCTCTGTAGTTGGCGCAAATTCCTAAGTGGTGGAATTTCTATGATGGCTTAGACCTTGAGGGGGTCCACTATGATTCTGTTTTGGGAGACGATGAACCCAAGGAGGTGTTTGGTGGTGACGCAAAATACACACTTGAGGGGGTTCAAGCGGATATTGTACTGTCGACATTGTTGAAAGATGACCCATCAGTCATCTAGATGTTGAGTGTGTTTCTTGGAGAGAGAATTGAGGTCATCCAAGTAAGTGATAATGATGCGAGTGAGATCATGGAAAACGTAAGTCATGGCCCATTGGAACATCGCACCGACTTTTTTGAGTCCAAAAGGCATGACACAATATGAAAAAGTACCCCATGGGGTGGTAAATGTGGTTTTATACTAATTTGTTGGATGGATTTGGATATGATTATAGTTGGAGAACCCATCCATGACGAACAAGGCCTTGTGGTTGGAACAATCATCGATAATTTGATCGATGAAAGGAGTTGGGAAGTTGTCTTTGGGACAAGCATGATTGATATTGCGAAAGTCAGTGCAGACGCGAATAGTGCCTTGTTTTTTGTTAACGGCGATGGGGTTGGAGACCCATGATGTGTATGTGATGGGGTATATAAACACGATAGTGCATAACTTGTCAATTTTGGCTTTGATAGCCATGGATTTGGATGGGTAAAGTGGGCGTTGTTTTTGACGTACTGGGGTGACATCTGGCCATGTGTCGATGTGATGTTCGATGATAGAAGGATCAATGTCAGGTATCTATGTATATGACTAGGAAAAAATATCCTGGTATTCCTGAAAAAGTGCTTTGTAAGATGTAAGTTCCTCAGGGGAGAATGCAGTGCCTATGGTGATTTCCTCTATGATTCTTGGTTTGATAGAAATGTCAATTTTGAGGAAATGTTGGCTATGTTGCCTTCTTCAAAAGCATCAGGAGTAGGGATAGGGTTATTGAACCAATCTATGTGCCCTGGAAGGATAAAATACTTGGTTTCAATTGCACATATGGATCCTTGGCTAGGAGGGTCAAAGGCTTCCTATGAGAGAAAAATGCTCTGTGATGGAGCGCATTCCATGGGCAATCGAGGGTAGTTAGTTCCTTCAAGATATCTTCATCGCACTGGAAAATGAGAGAATATAGGGGATCTGGGGAAGTAACATTGGTGGTTGTCACCGTGTGATTATCTTCAGGTGGTGAAGACGTAGAGGGGGTATCGCAACTATGGTGCGATGGTGAGCTTGACATAAACCAAATGTCTAGATACTGTGGGTTATAAACTGTGGTTGGGGGTAAGATTTCCTAAGGGAAATGAACCAGAGAATTAGGGGGATTTGGGGGAAAATATTCAGACAGTCTATCCATGAACCATGGAGGGGTGGGAAGTGACTTAGGTTCAGGGGAGTTGATGTTGACAGTATCTAGAGGAGGAATCACTTGCATCACAGGAAGTGAGGTGGTTGGAGGATTTTGAATAAGGGCCATTTGATGATGCCTGTATTCAATGATCGTAGGACACTAGTATGTGAAATGATCAAGTGATTCACAAAGAGAGCAAGGTAACATCATCCCTTCATTGACTGAGGTTGTGACATAATGGATGTTAGTGACGTGGGTACTCGATAATGTTGGTGTAGGGGGATCTTGTTGAAATCTTTGGCGTACCGCTGTCAGTGTCTGTCGAAACTGAGGTAGAGCTAGGAAATGATGAGTATAGTGGCCATACTCTAAACAGATGGCACATGTGAATTTGGTTTGCTTCCCTTTACTACCTGTAGTAGAGGACATTGTGGTAGTACTAGGTGTGCATGGTGATGCGACGAGCGATGTGGTTTCTCGAGGGAGTTGGATAAAATTGTGTAACTCGGGAAGAGAGGGACATCTATTAGTGGGGTGTCCCTCTCTTTCGCATAGTGCGCAAGGAGGTTGAACTTAGGGGGGAAGTGGAGTGGTGGGTTGTTTCTTATTGCATCTGCCCCCAGCCATAGAAGTGGTGATGGTGATTGGGGGTGAGGGTTGTGTGGCTAGAGTGAGTACTGGAATATGCATCAGGATTCCCTCTTATTGGGGAGGGAGGGATGGTTGAGGAACCATATCTGGTGGGTGTAGATACCATATCGGAATGGAGAGCACCATGTTGGGAAGGGTAAGAATTGCGGCCACTTGGAAAGCTTGTACACCTAGCGGGGGGTAGAAGAAGGGGATTTGAGTGATGTCTTGGGGAATGGTCTCCCAAACTAGGATTTGACCCTAGGGGAGGGTGAAATCAGGGAAAAGTTGTGTCATAGGGTTCTCAGGGGATTCCTAAGGTAGGATTTCTTCCACTTGTGGGATGTTGGGGAGTGGAGAAGCCTCTGTGGGAGGGATGGTATCTCCAACTTAAGTTCTGTTAGAATATATGACACACACTT
This sequence comes from Picea engelmannii, assembly GCA_009831015.1. Classification (NCBI taxonomy): domain Eukaryota; kingdom Viridiplantae; phylum Streptophyta; class Pinopsida; order Pinales; family Pinaceae; genus Picea; species Picea engelmannii. The sequence goes on from ML808421.1 coordinate 9,947, forward strand.
GTGCTGAGGGGTGAATGAGAAATGGTGCTCCATGATATGCCCCCAGAAATGAGGGGTCTTTAAAAATTTTGGGGGCCATCTCTATGAGTGGATATGTGTCGGAACTAGTGCAGACAAGAGGTAAGATGTTATCGATGTTGGAGGAGTGTTTGGGCTCGCAATGTGAGACTTGGTCGATGGTGATGATTTTCCCATTGTGGGGGAATATCATCGTTTGAAACACAGAAGAGGCCACTGCTTTCATAGCGTACATGTATCTACATCCAAACAGGATGTTATAATCGAGCGGGGCATTGATAACCTCAATGTTGATAAGGATGGTTTTTCCCTCGAGTTCCACAAGGACATTTTGGAAGAGCCCTTCTGGGGAATATGGTCGACCATCGTAAGCTCTCAATGTAAGGAAGATGGTACTAGCTCTGGGAAGCCTAGTTTTTTCCATATGATTTTGGACATGATGCATGTGGATGCACCTTCATCAATGATACATCGATGCATCGTGATGTTCTGAATATTGACTGCTATTTGGAAAGCTACCAAAGTGGGGAGATGAGGCTCCACACAATCTATATCAAATTTGATGAGTCTAGTATCAGTGGGGTCGACTGCCCCCAAAGTAGAAAGCAATGATTTTCGTTGGGTTGGACAACTTTGGAGGACATCCAAGACCGACATAGTTGTAGGGGACTATGCCAAGTCATCGACTAGACTCTAATTATGTGCCTCCCTAGCCTGAGGGTTGTTGATATTCCATCGTAACAGGATGAGAGGAATATGAATGGGGGGTTTAGCATTAGGGAGTGGAACTAGCAATGGTTGTCTGGTTGTAGCTGGATAAGATTCTGAAGTGGCGGGAGTATATTGAGGGGCTTCTTTGTATTGAAAACTGTGCGTTTGCAAAATAATTTCTTCTTCGCTAGTTAGGAGGATATTGTGATCCCCGGATTTCCAGGGTTTTGATATTGTCCCATCTGTGGTGGGGTGGGATGCATCTCATGTTAGGTATTCATCAAACCTTGGTGTGGAGTAGGGTTTTGCAACACAGCCAGGGGTGGTTGTTGCAAATATTGTTGTGGGTCCTGTTGAGGGGCAGGCGGCACTTGAGGACATGACGCATTCATGGAATCTTTCATCCATTTGAAGTCAGAAATTTGGGGGCAATGGTGAGTATAATGACCATGCTCACCGCAAAGAGCACAAAGGAGTTCGTCTAGATGTTTTTGTTGTTGTTCCTCCCTTGGCGTTTGTTTCTATTGTCCCCTTGAGGGTTCTGGTTGCCCCCAGCGGGTTGGTTTTGTTGGGGGTTATTTCCCCATGGTCCAGTGTTATTATTGTCTCAATTTTTTCCTTTCTTTTTGGTATTATTCGACTGTTGGGCCATTTTTTTGTATTCAGTTGTTCAAAATTTTGAAATTGTTGAATGGGAGAGGGATGAAAAAATTTAACCCCAGTGTGTGGTTGTCCTTGTGGAGGAGCAATTGGTTGTGGAGGACATGGAAATGGAAAATATGGATTATTTTGTGGTAATGACCCATAGGGTGCATAGGAAGGCGTAGTGCTTTCACTAGTACCTAGGTTATAAGCCGAGGTAGAGGGAGTACCAGAACTTGGTTGAGAGGTCGGGCGCATCATGGGTGTCGACACGAGTCCACTCATGGGTGGAGGAAGGGAAATAGGATATGGTTGTTGATAAGGGGGAGGATGTACGGATTATGGTGGTTGGATGTACGGATTGTGGTGTGTTGTGGTACCAATCAATCCATCCGCTGAATGAGACATCCCAGGTTTTTCATGGCCGAATGGTATGGCTCTCAGGACGTCAGGTAGTACTATGTATAAGTATCCTGACTGAGCATAAATGAGGTTGTACTGTTGAACCTTGTTGATGGCTTCCTCTTCAGTTTAGGGAAGGGTGGAGGTCACATCTTTGGAAAGTATAGAGACAAGTGATCAAAGAAACCAATCGAGATGTTTCTCTTTGGTGGTTTCTGCTTTGCATAAACTACGTCAACGACACCATTAGTGGTAATGGTCGGCTATATGTGTGGTTGAGGATTGTTTACACTTAGGGAGAAGTTTGATACCATTTTCATGATGAATTGGTAGTTGAATAAAGGTCAAAAATGCTTTGGCCAAGGATTCAAAAGTCACATGGGATCCATATTTTTCATCCACATACCATTTGGAGGATGGACCAGTAAGTGTGCATTGAAATAACCTTAAGCGGATGGAGTCGTCCATGATGTTGTTTGAAGAGCACCATAAGTGGAAGGCCATGATGTAGTTGGTGGGATCTTCTCCTAGTTTTCCTTAAAACTTTGGAATGTTTGAAGGTAGTTTGGTTGGCATATTGGGCCATGTGGGGTCATGCAATATAGGGTCGTTTGTGAGTTTACTCAAATCAAGAATATTGAAAGATGCCAAATATGGCATGAGGGGTGGTGTTGGAGGATTAGTTCTAGCCATGGTGTGAGTAGGTAGTGGACATGACCCTTGAGGGGGGTTTGGTGGGGGTGTATTTCTCCCTTGGGAAGAAGTATACCCTCCGCCTCCTTGTGAAGGAGAGCTAGTGGATGGATGGCCTTGGGAATTGGAACCAAGTAAAGTGGAACCAAGAAAAGTTGATCCCAAAATAGTAGCACTCACAGGGGTGTGAGATGGTTGAGTCGATGAGTCAAAAAGACTAGGAACTCCTCCTAAAATAGGAGGGAGGTTTTGCAAGCGTCTGGACCAACGGGGATTCTATGGGTCCCCTATGATGTCTGACTAGCAAAGTGAAATGTGTGCAAAAATGTTGATTAGAGAAATAAATGAACAATAGACTTGTATAATATGGACCTTCACAATATATCTCACAATCACATGTAATCAAATGAGCATCATACATAAATCAAAGATAACCATACATGTGGGTAGGTGGATTTTGTCTGCGTGGGAGGACAAAGAAAGAAAATTCTCGTGTCTTAAAAAAGATGTAATGTCCTTCCTCTCAAATATCACTGGACCTTCTAATAGCACTCAACAGTGGGGTCTGAAGCCACTGGAAGAGGAACTAGTGAAGGATGAAAAAATCGGTTATAATAAGGGGTAGAGGGTGCTTATCCTGAAAGAGATGGCGATATTTCCCAATAGCCACACAAAATTTGATCAAGGTGCAATTTCAGCCCACAATTTCCACCTGGGTAGATGTCCTAAAATTTGGCCACTAGGTACCTCGATCAAAGTGCAGCATTTAGATTTTTGGCCTCAGAAATGGGTCATGGGATGGATCCCTTCCAAGAGGTGGGTGCCTCAAGGGGGGATGCATAGAACAACCAGACCTTGACCTTCGACCCTTCACGGGTATCTCCCTGCCTTATGGTGTTTGGAACAGTTGACTTGGAGGATTTAAAAGTTCCCTATTTGTTAACTTCTAATGTTTGAAGATGTGAGAACTAGATAACGGGGGGTTATTTGGATGCCTACCCCCGAGATCCTACCTAGACTAAAAAATTATTTTGGCACCTCCTGTGGAGAAAAACTTAGTGAGTTTTTTAGAAAAATTTAAGATGTGGTTGTTTGAGAGATTGGGGGTGTGAACCAATCTCGTTTGAATTAAGTGGGTGTGGGTAATTTCTTCAAGAAGTAGTGGGACATTTCAGAATTCCTTTGGAGGAAACCTACTTCAACCTCCACAATTTGAGATGAAATTACGTGAGTGAGGAGTGACTTTGTGTGTGAGAAAGTGAACAAATGTGTCAATTTGCAACATGTGGACTTCCTGTGGTCCTTACAAATCTTGATTACCTATCTTGCTAGATGTCACTAGTACAACCTTGTGGAATTTTAAAGTCCCTAAAGAACTAGCATGTGGACATATGGGTCCTTACCAATACTTTAAACTCCCTAATGTGATTTAATCTAAGAAAGCTTCAAAAACTATCCTATATTGCAAGCATGTGGGCATGTATGGGCCCATTACTATAATCTGTAAACTCCCCTAGTGATGTAAACTAAGAAAGTAGCTTCAAAACTATCCTAACTTTGCAACATGTGGGCATGTATGGGCCCTTACAAATTTAATATGTTTTGAAAATAAACTAAGAGGAGCCCTAGGGGGGATTTGTCCTCTCCTAAATATTTTGTTAAGGGAGATGAAATCTTCCCTCAATATCTTTTTTGATTCTCAAGATCACTCTATGGTGTGAGAGAAGAGCATACTCAATTATTGAAGTTTGATTTATGGTCCCAATGCAAGTGTTTATATATGTGATAGTAAAAAATCTCAACTTAACTTTTACAATCAAAACAACCCATCCATGTGGCAAATCAAATCAAAAGAAGAGAAATGTGGTTCTTTTTAACCCCCTAAGTGCCTATGTTTTGACTAACCCCTCATATGGGAAGGGAATCTAAGTGTGGTGCATTTACAAATTGCATAAAAG
>ML808421.1:14470-34013 GCA_009831015.1 Picea engelmannii
TATAAATAGTCTTCCATCTGCATCTTCCATAACTGGTAGTTTTGGCCGTTAAATTTCTCGACCCTAAACTTTCCATCTTCTGACATTGCTCCCACTCGAACCAGGAACCCTCTTTTCCTGCGAGTTACCTTACACTCTGATACTAGTTGTTGGAAAAAATAGGACCGCGGAGCAATAAAATAAAACAAATGCAGAAACAAAAACACAGAAGACACACAATACAAGAGAGACACATATTTACATGGTTCACCCAGTGTGGGCTACGTCCACCAGATAAATTGCCAGGTCCTTCCTTTATTATTATCCAGCAAATGAAGGGATATAACCTACAGCAAAACCCATTGTAACTTCCTCTTCTTTCTCTCACAGTCTCCTCTCTCAGAATACAATATTCACTCTCATACATAGCCGCAATACATTTCCCTCATAAAAGAGGGTTGCCTTCTAGGGAAAAAAACCCTAACATAATCTCTACCGTTAGATCTGCGACCTTATAATGAATGGTCCAGATTTACAATGAAATTACAATATACTTTTATAAGGCAATTTTTGCTTCGGGGGCTTCGCCCCTGAACCCCCACTGGGGGCCCGCTTGCCCCCAGACCCCCCAGCCGAGGGGATGGACCCCCCGGACCCCGCAGAGGGGGTACCCCCCTCTGCACTCCCCCGCATGGAAGAGTGTACATACTTCTGGGGTGTAAATACTTCATGGGGTATAAACACGGCTGAAAGCAAGGACCTCTGAATCAGGAAGATAATCAGGCTCCACAACCAACACTAGAGTATACCTTTGTTCGTAAAATTGACCATTTGGATCGAAAAAGGGGTAAACTACTGTCGGACAGACATGACTTCAAGTTTTAGTTTGGCGAGCGTGAAGGAAAACAAGATCGCTCGAAAATCTCTTCATGTTTAGAGAGTCTGAAAAGGGCTTAAAGAAGACTCCAGGGGGCTACGACTCATGTATGAAACTGGTTCAAGTAGAGCCCACTGATAGACTCAAACCAAGAGTCTCTTCGATAGTCAACTTGGAAAGTCTCCCAAAAGGGAAGAAAACACAAACCACGGTGTAAGTCCTCTCATGGTATAGAAACCGCAGTCATGGCTTCAAGGATAGCCTCATCTAAAGGCAATTCAAAATATGAGAAATCATGCAAATGAGGATCGACAGTCCCAAAGGGTGAAGTAAACTAACCATGTTCCATATGACGGTGGAGGCTCTGGCCAGGACTGGCAGATTCTATCAGCGAAGAATCACAATCACAAGGGCTTGAGGATATACAAACAATGAGATCAGCCTCAGAAGGAGACTCAATTTCAATTGGACCAAGAGGGGAAAGGAAGGGCTCCCATGCCCCCATTGGATAAACCAATGGATCAATTGTTGAGACCAAGTCTCTAGAAGGCAAACATGATTGCATAGGTTCTTGCTCAGAAGAAATTGAAAAACAAGGATAAGATGCCACATAATTAACCCGTGGCGGGGTATAGTCTACACGAACACTAGGAACATATAAAGGGGTAGCTTGAACTAACGCCGAATTAGGATGGTGATTATCATATGACAGTTGGTCGATAGTGACAATGCTTCCATTGTGAGGGAAATGCATCACCTAGAAGAGCGTAAACACCACATCATGCATAGCATATACATAATGGGCATATTGAAATATAACGGGCATTGCACCACTATAATATCAACAAGAATAGTATTCCCACCTAACGAGATAGGCAACTGAGGAAGAACCCCCAAATATTCACTAGGACATCTGTCAAAATCCAACAGCTCATGCGAAGTAGACACAAGCTCGAGATATCCCAAGACTTTCCAAACCGAGGAGGATAAAATACTTGCAGAGGCTCCTTCATCCACAATACATCGATAATTTTTTGTTGAATTAACTTCAACCCTTATTTGAAAAGGTGCAGAAGAAGGAAGATGAGGCTCAACAAGATCATTCCAATAAAAGGAAACCATCCTAGGGCTTGGAGGGGGTGTGCTCAAAGTGAGTGGAATGCCCCATTGTTCTGAAAGTACTAAACTGGAAATGCTAAAAACATAGTCGGTAGACACATCACTCCTCAAGAGAAGAGTGGGATCAGTTGAAGATTGCATCAGTGTGGCCACTTTGGTAGACTTGACACTCTCCAATAGAAGAGTGGGATCAGCTGAAGACTACATCGGTGTGACCACTTTCTCAACCACTGGATGAATATGTCGTGACACAACATGGTATATAGGCACATCACCCCCTAAAATAGGAGTGGGATCGGCTGAATAATGCATCGGCACGACCACTTCATCAACCAAAGGATAAATATACTGTGAGGAAACCTCAGAAGACTCAAAATCAGAAGAACTTGCAGACAGGAACCACAATCTTTGTACCTCTGGAATGCTAGGGCACAAATGAGTAAGGTGATCTCCCTTGCAAATCTTACAAGGGAGCTTAGGCTTAGATCCTATCCGTCTAGGTTTCTCAACAGAATCAATTCCCCCAACATGACTAGTAGTGGTTGGTTGCACATCTCCAACATGACTCACAGAGGTTTGTGATTTCTTCTTCCTATTCTTCCTCTTTCTACTTCGTTTAGACTTCTGGTTACTAGTAACTGTACTTTCACCAGAGGTGGGAGAAGGAGGAGGAGAAGACTTTGCTAACAAAGGAACATCAACATTATGCCCATGACATAAGGTGCTTAACTGAGAAGCGTCAAGATCATTCATGACATTTGGAATGGTGCTCAACCAAATCGGTAGTCCCACATTGTACCCAAGAATGTACAAAGTGGCCATCAAAGGGACACCAACATTTCCGAAGAAAGGAAAAGCACAAGAATCCCTTTGTGAAGGGGTTCCTTGGTTGGTATCGTCGGGAAATTTAGCCATGAATATCTTATGCATAGGTTCTCCCCTTGTGGGATCATTCAAGTTTGTAAAATTCTCACACACTGACTCCGACGAACCAGTGTTATGAAACAGACTGACTGACAAGGTAGGAAGAACTGGTATGGCACCAACAGGTGACCAGAATCCCTTAAAGATTTAATAGACTCAACAAGAAACTAAAAAGGTATAAAACCAATCAAACACCCAAAAAATCCCCTAAAACCCTAGAGGCTTCCCCAGTATGGTCACCAGTTCTGCTAGCGGGGAAAACCCCCCTATGGCTACACCAGGTTTTACAATGTAGGCAAATCAATGACCGTGTAAAATTATCCTACTTTTATAACTACCCCAAATGCATCCCAGACTCACACATGAAAGACAAAGTAAGAAGGATCAGGTAACTGTACCTTTTACTCTACGCTCAGTGTTGATCCTCTTGCGCTTGATAGCTCTGCTGACTGCAAACCTCCTCCCAAGGCTGGCATTCATTCACAAACAGATAAATAGGAAAATACAAACATGCATATCATATATAAATCATGGGTTAGATGTGAGAATAAAACATAAAACAAATGTAAACATTTGACACATCATATTTCGGGACATGAAAAGTATTTCTTTTATTTATAATACAATGTTCACTTACAACAAGGTTGGATATTTCTCCACGAACCTGGTTCAGGCTCCTCTTCACCAAGCTCCAAGTACACCTCCACGTATCTTTCTCCTCTCAACCTTCTTATTGGGAAATGGAATGGGCTTATGATGGAGGAAAAAGGGCAAAATGGGGAATTTTGATGCAATTCTCACAACAAGGCTGCAAATGCTTGGTGCAAGGAGGGGATGTGAAACGGGCAGAGTTTCATTGTTCTTATGCTTGGCTTAGTAATGAGACCCCAATACCTCATTTTATATGACAAAAGGATGGTTATTCAGATGGGTGAAGAGCTATAGGTGGTGGATTAGTTGGGAAACTACCCAATAGCCCTTAATCTCGATGAATTCCTTGCAACTTTTTAATTTTTGCAACTTTTTCAAGTATACGCGAGTTGTAGTGGTGCAGCTAGCGTATGTACGTGAGTTGTAGTGGTGCAGCAAGCGTGTGTATGCGGGCAGTATTGGTGCAGGGCACGTACATCTTCAAAAAATGAGTTTTTAAGAAGAGAAACTCAGTGATGGCTTGGAAAAAATAGCAAGTAAGAGGACCAAATTTCAGGTATGCATGTATGGAACAATTTAGGGTTATAATAGAAAGCGATTGTATTCAAGAGAGACAAGCTTGAGACCCAACTTGCTATACTCGGACTTCGTCAGGGACATGCACCGAAAAATGATCAAGAGCAGCCTGCTCTGATACCACTGATCCGGATTATTTTTTAGAACAAAATGAAAGCAGAGATACTACAATGAAATACACATAAATATTGCTAGAAATAGAGAATACAATAATACACGATTTCTATTAATGAAAGAAATGTACAGAGATTGTAAAAATACAAAGTGAAACACTCGCTAGAATGGTGGCAGCTTATCTATGAGAAGCGATGTGATGGGTACTTGCATTTGCAAGAATATGATTGTTACAATGAGTCTCCAAAGGCCTTTTTAACATAAGTAAAATCCAAAACCCTAACCCCGGAAGATGAAAATCCAAAATGTTTGCAGGCCCCAATGGGGGTAGTTGATACGTCAATTTCTCGGGGGTATAAATTTTGCATACGATCTCTATTTTGGGCACTTGATACACATTTGGAAAGGTATAACTGAGAAGAAGAATTTTCAACGAGCCAATGCCTTTGGCAGACACTTGGGCCCAAAATCCCCAAAAAACATTGTTTAGGGCCTCAAGACGGCCCCAGAATCTTGGAACCCGAAAAACTGTCAAAAAATTGTGAAGATGGAAAACTTTTTTTCAAGCCCATGGGTTTCTTCCACCCAATAGGTAGGTGGCTAGCGTTGGGCATGGCCGGTAGAAATACAAGAACTAGAGCTTGGGTGGCTCAAGTGGGAACAAAATAAGTGCCAGTCGTAGTGGATGTGGATGAAATCCACACACCCAAATAAAAAACAAACACCATGCAGGTGGAGGAGGAACACAACCCAGAGCAGGAGGTTGGGAAATCGGAGGACGACACAGAAAGGACAAAATATGACGCGTTAAGAGGGAAAGGGTTGCAACAAGAGGAACATGCCATGGGTTCAGCACCACAGGGCCAAGAACCAGATGAACAGTAGGGAACAGTGCATGAGGGTGTACCAGAGGTGGGGGCCTCATCCCCATAGGGAAGGAAGAAATCCCACGTTGAGAGTAGTGTGAAAGGAGTGCCACGGTCGCACGCATAAGTCACACTCGTCGTGCCCAAAATTATAGAAGGGGTGCACATAGATGGTGAGATTATTAGAGGGGTGAATATGATGAAGTATTTTGACCATGACATAGCAGACACCATTAAGTTACAAGACTTATCGCAGTAGAATTACATGGAGATTTGGGGAGAGGGTCCATCAGGAACGACACTATTGGAGCCTACATAGTGGATCCTTGGGCTCTACAACACAGGGATAATGAACTTGCTTGATATACCACATTTCGGGTGTGGTAAACATATCAAAAGATGTGTAAATCAACTACTAGTGCAAGTACATGGAGGGATTATGTGGATAGATAGGCCTATGCCTCTCAATGTCGATCTGATCGCAGCAATTAAGGCTACCCATGGATGGGGAGAAGCCAGAACAGTACTTGGAGGACAAAATAAAGGCCAAGGCCATATATGACGAAATCAAGGCTAAGCATGGCATGGAGAGAGGCAACATGGGAATCAAGATCAGTGACATCAATGATCACGCGACAAGATTCACAACCCAACTCCTAGGATGCAAGCTAATGCATAAGTGTCACAAGGAAAAAGTTTCAGCCGAATTAGTAGCGGCTAGCGCGTAGTGTGCAAAGGGGATTTCGATGATCTAGGATCCATACTTATTAAATTCATTTTTGGAGGGTTGTAAGGATACACAAGACTAGGGATATGAGTTCCACTACTCATGGTTACTCATCCTCATTGCCCTCATAGGATGGAAGGAGCTCGCCTATAGAAAATATTATGAGATAACAGGACAGTGTGGCATAGCGCACCACATTTCACTAAGAAGCAGCGTAGACCCGAAAAGGAAGAAGGAAAACACGGATACATTTGCACGCTACCTAACAGAAATACAGTAACTAATAGAAAATACATGGAGAATTTCACTAGAGACTGTCCAGGATTTTTGACAAATTGCCAACTTCAGGGCAACGCGCCATAGCCTATGGTTGCGGGCAAAGAGGGACATATCCAAGGAGTGGCTACAATTGAATTACTTTGTGACAATGCATGACATACATATGGAGGTCTAGGAGTGTCCTAAGGAATGGAAATTTTCGGTGATCCCAAAAGAAGTACCAAGAACAAAAACTCATACGACCGGTAGAATAGTCCCCGCACAGTAGACAAGCATGAATGGGGTGAATAAGAAGAAGAAGGTTGTGTAAGGCCTAGTGGGTGGAAGAAACCCACCCGAGAAAAAACCAAGGACACAAACAAGACCACAGGGTGGTTCCACGTAGGATCCACCTCGCACGGAGCAAGCACCAACAAACACGGTAGAAGAAGTGTGCACTGCAGAAGTAGGGACAGGGACACAGGAGATTCCTGAAGAAGAAGGAATGGGGTAGGAAAATGATAGAGATATTCAGATGCCAACAACATCTGAGGCCCAAGGATAGAGGATAGGGGAGAAAACTAGTGGCTCCAGAAAGAAGGAAAAGGCCCACAAACCACCTTCTCATACATCACTAACCACATATGATGTGGATTTAGTAGCGACAACAGTCGAGGATAGACTATCGTAGGCGTGGGAGAAATCGGAGAAGCACCGAGCTTCAATTTTTGAGAAAGTACAGTAGGTAAAAACTATGTTGGATAAGTTAAGGATCAGAGTGTAGCAACAATAGAAATATCAAGCAACCCAAATCATGGAAGGAAGGCATGCTGAAGAAAGAGTTCAGCTTACAGTTCAGGGGAGCACAAACTTCATCATAACACCTGAGATGTTGTATATAGACAAGGAGGCGGCATAGAGGCCCCTCAAGGAAATGAATAAATTGGACTTGGCATTGTCGAAGATCCTGAAAAATGTTCTTTACAAACTATATATTAGTGTCGAGTAAGAAATTCAATCCTGGGCTAGGACTGACAAACAATGCATTGCAGGAGGCAATTAGATAACAAGGCCAAGAAATATGGGTAGTGCAACAAAAGGTCGAGGAGATGGAGCAATGCATTAGCGTTGTATTTCACACAATCCTGACCAATGCAGAGTTAGAGGAAGCATCTTCCCAAGAGAATATGAGAAAAACCGCGTAGACCTTAGAGCAGTACAAGGACCATATAAAGGAACTAGAGGAGCACGCAGTACCTACCACTCCTCCTGAGGTCATTTCACAGCGCAAACAATATGTGAGATCCTATGCAGAAAACATCACGCGTGTAACACAATGCATCACATAACTATTGGAGAACAGCGCCCATATGTGGACATAGATATTAGAGGATATGAGCCTACAAGAGTTGCAAGGGAAGGAAGATAAATTACATGTAGCAATGGAAAATGTCAAGCAGCGATAGAGGATAATGTCACTTCTAGAGAAGATCAATATTTCCACATAAATGAAGAAACTATAGGCAGAAGCGAAAGCGGTGCAGGTACAAAAAATTGCAAGACAGGCTCAGTTGGAGCCCCTGCAAGAAAGGACGGAACAGTTGGTTGTGGAGATCGACGCAGCAAAAGTGCACATCGAACATATAGGATTGGATGGGGGGGGAATATTAAGACCTCCAATCACAATGCAGGTGGTGGAAGACATGGTCAAAAAGAGAATTCAAGCTCAGGAGCAGTGCCAGAGAATAGCTAAGATGTATGTCGTGCTGGCACAAGTAGTGATAGATGTTGGAGTTAGGCAATGACTCGGGACAAGTCACAATGTCAGTGTTAGGGGCATGTTTGGAACAATCCTAGTTTGAGGAGAAACCCAGTTTTGGCGGGGAAATACCTAACTTTGGAAATTCTCAAGTGGTAGGAAAATCAGCATGTGCAAGGTGAAGCCGCATGCAAATAAGGAAATCATGCAAGATGCACATATAGGCAGACCTAACCAGGATAGGGTTAGGGTTTTGGTAAGAAAATGTAACAACTATCAAGCTGGTAAGGTAGTATAAATAAATACCTAGGAGTTCTAGTTCGGGGGGTTGGTTTTTGTGGTTGTTGTTAGTTTGGAGTAGGTTGAGTTGGTTGTGAGCACGTATTAGAGAAATATCACTAGAGAGTATTGTATGCATGACCTGATGTTGATAAGTTGTTGAGTTGTACAGATGCAAGTAGGATGGATCTTGAGGAATAGATCACAGGATAGGGAGCCTGGTGTGATCTAGTCTGCCTCATAAAATACCTTGATCCTACTGAGAGAGGAATGTAGTGCGTCCAACGCCATATTTTTTGGAACTATAATAAAAGAGCCTAAGCATCCAAATCTTTGTGGACGTAGCCTAGGAGGGGGTGAACCATGATAGATCATGTGTTATGTGAAATACTTATTGTTTAGGTTTTTGTTGTAAATGGTTAAATATTAGATGAATGTATTGATGAAGCAGTTAGATATGTTGATTTACATGCATGAGTAAAGAAAGACATAGTATTTAATATAGATGGATGATATATTAAATGAATGAAGTTCACAAAGTATAATCCCAGATCCCCACTCTTTCCTAGACTGCAAGCATCTGAGCATTGCAGTCACCCATAGAACTATCTCGGGTGAGACTGCACAGTGTACTGTATGTGTTTTGTTACCTTCTATTTTACCAGGAGGGCTGATAGTTTTGATTAATCGGGTTGGTTGTCATTGATGTCAACCCTTGAAGAAAGTCTCGTAGCGAATTCCGGTAGCACAATGGTTTGGGTAATGGACCCAAGTTTTTTTTATGGATAATGGTATTAGTTTTGATATATTTGGAGGTAAGACTATTCCAGATGGATATTACATGTCATTCCATTTCTGGTGGTATGTGGAACGTCACGTAAATCCTCGTGGTTAGAGAGTTATGGCCATGTGAAGTTGGAGAAAGGTTTGGGTAATGGACCCAAGTTTGTTTGATGGATAATTGTATGAGTTTTGATATATTTGTAGGTCAGGATATTCTATATGGATAGTACATGTCATGCCATTTCCAGTGGTATGTGGAACGTCACATAACTCCTCACGGTTAGAGAGTTATGGCCATGTGAAGTTGGAGAACCCTCCTGAGTCATCTAGAAGCCCCAAAAGGTCAAAGTAGTCAAAGTGGTTTAAGAGATTTTAGAAGGTAAATAATAAAGTGAAGTGATGAGTGTACTATAAGTGTAAGTGAATAAAAAATAAATTATTTAAATAATAAAGTTAATGGATAAATTACTAAGTTGACAAGTGGTTAGAAGTGGGTTAACCCTAAAATAAGGAAAGTGGGTTAAGATGGTTAAAAGGTAACGCCTTGAGGAAGCTACATGAAAGTATAAATAAGAGGAAAGGCTCTCTAATTTTAATCACACTTGAGCATATTGAATATATACATGTGACTGAGTTAACCAAAGGATATATAAGCCAAATTTCAAAGGGAAGGTGAAGTAAAGAAGGCCGAAATTCAAGGGAGGATAAATTATTTTGATGATGCTTTCTAAGGTATGTTATTTACAGGTCATCTCACCATTTTCAAAATAACTTTTTTTCTAGAATGATTCAGACCGTGAAATTGGGATGACATTGAGGAAAAATATCCAAGTAGTTGTGATACAAATGTCATCTTGTGGGTCGTTGTATTTTTGGAGTTACACACCGTGGAAAATAGGGTTTGTGGCTAGTCCTGAAACTAGTCTAAAACAGGTGTTTCGAGTAAAAATGTCATAACTTATTCATAAAAAATACAAATTTAGTAAGACCAAATGTATTGGTTATAGTACAGTTAGTAGTATTTTGTGTACAATTTTTGGATCCATATAACAAATATTCTATGTGGGGCACGCTCTACAAGTTCGCTCTCTAGAATAAGCCATAATTCAACAAGGTATGCCATTTTTTCTATTTCTGAGAAGTTCCAAGTAGTGAAGTCTAGAGGAATTGCATAAAAGACACTGAAGAACATTGTGTACCATTTTCATATATTTATTCATTACAGGTACATAGTTATGATCATTTCAAGTTAGGGTTTTTTATTAATCCAAAATTAGTCATGTGAGACTAAAGTAAAGTTTGATGAAAATGCTAGTCTCTTGTTGTTAAAGTTAAGGAAGGTTTGCAGGTATGTGATATTATACACCAGGTCTATTACAGAGTTGCAAATCAGATTTGGATGATGAAATTGATGAGGGATTTTGGTTGAGGTACATGTTGGGTACATGGTTGAGACAAGTAGTTGATGAGTTGGTACATACATGAGGTGTATAGTTGATGATGTTGGTACATATTGATGAGTCATAATTGATGAGTAGTTGATACATGATTGGTACATACTTGGTACATGGTTGGAGGCACTTGTTAGTATTATTGTTGACACATGGTTTATGGATGATGTAGCATACTTGTATTGGTATATTATTAGAAGCACATATTGATCTTGGTGATAATTATGAGTTGTTTTGTTATGCTTGGTTGATGCACATATTTGAGAGTTGTCTTGGTGATTGATCTTGGTGAGTAGATATGATTTGGTTGATAAGATTGATGAGACGGGTTGTTGTGATAGGTTTTTTGGACAGGTTGTTGTGACATGTTATTTGTATAGGTTTGGTGCATGGTTGATGCACTTGTTCATGGTACAGGTTGAGGTACAGGTTGATGCATGGTTGATTCATGGTTCAGGTTATTGGTACAGGTTGTTTGGCGCAGGTTGATTGGTACAGGTTTACAATAGTATATCTCATAGTGATAGTGTGACGGTGGTTCCATCATTCTACTTATACATCAGGATGGTTGGACAGGGAAAGCATAGGTGGTTGTAGCCACCTTATGGTTGTAGCTGGAGAACATAGGGGGTTGTAGCCTCCTTCTAGTTGTATCCAGAGAATTGGGGACTTGGATCTTCCCTCAGGTTGTAGCCTGAGAAATTAGGGGGTTGGAGCCTCCTTCCAGTTGCAGCTGGAAAACAAAGGAAGTTGGTGCTTCCAATGAATGTAATTCTTAAAGACATATAATAAAAAACATTATGTGGTTTTCTTTTGCTTTGGGTTTCCATGTAAAAAAACGGGTGTACTGTGTATGTGTATGATTTCTCATTTGTTCATTTTTTATTTACTCTGCAACTATTGGATGATAATGTTACATCGATATAACACTTGCATATTGTAGTTAAAAAGGATTCAATTTCTCTATTACTGATTCACCCCCCCTCTCATTAATCCAACAGATAGTTTTAGAGGGATTGTTGGAAGCTTGTTTAGATATGAACCTGGGTCAACCCAAGAAGTAGGAAGAGAGAGTAATAACCAACAGTCTACAAGATTTCTTTACAAAATTTAAGGATTTACCGTCGGAACTCAAGGCTTGTAGGGTTGATATATATAAGGAGGAGAAACAAATGGTTCTCACCATTCTCTCCAAACTTGGTCTTGAATTCTCAATATTTATATCCATATTCCATTCAATCAAATCTGCCTCTAGAGCCACCTGGAAGATGCCTTCTCTTGAGGAATTTATCAGATCCCTGACACAAGAGCAGACAAAGTTCATCAACATGGGAAAAATCAAAGGCCCAAAGGTACATTCACTTACTGTGCAAGATGGAAACGGTCATCAATATCAGAAATATAAAGATAAAGACAAAAGGAAATCACATGCAAATATGAAGAAGGAAGGGTACTCAAAACCCTTCACCAATGCTTCCGGATCCAAAGGTGGAAAGGGAAGAAAAGGGGAGAAATGCACATACTTCCATAAAGGATTCCATCCAAAATCCGCATGCATGCATAAAAATATATATATAATGACTCAAATACTTCAGCAAAATAACCTTGGAGATCACATCCCTGAGGGTGCCAAGAATAAGATGCTAGAAGATCATAATCCCAAGAAAGGAAATTCTAGCCATTCCTTGATTTCCATCAACTCCTCTCCAAATGCTTGGATTGTAGATTCAGGAGCATCACATCACATGGATGCCACAAAATAATTATATTTTTCATTGGATGCATGCAAAGGTCCTCCTATTCTGATGGGGGACAACTCTCTAGTCGAGGTCACTGACAAAGGAAGGATTGAACTCACCAACGGAAGCTTCAAGAATGTGTTGCACATTCCCAAACTTTCTGTCAATATTCTCTCCATGTATCAAATAAAAAATTTCGGCACTGGAAAGAAAGTCACATTCACACATGATGCAGTGGACATCTATGACATGAAAACCAATTCTAGGGTTTCTACCAGTGAGGTAAATAATCAATCTAGATTGTATACATTTTCTGAATTTCTTGAATCAGATTCTACTTTACTTCTTACCCATGTTGATGAAAGAAGTAGGATATGGCACAAAAGGTTTGGGCATTTAAATTTCAGATATATGCAACATATTAGAAAGAAAGGATTAGTTGATGGTCTACCAGACAACCATTTCTCCAAAGGAATATGTGAGGGTTGTGTTCTTAGAAAACACCCTCAAGAGAAATTTGACAAAGGAAAGACTTAGAGAGCTTCCTCTCCTTTAGATCTTATCCATAGTGACCTCATGGGCCCTTTTTCGCATCCATCAAGCAAAAAATCAAGGTACGTGCTCATTTTTGTTGATGATTTCTCATACTTCACATGGATTTTTTTCCTTAGGAAAAAATCAAAGGTCTTTCAACACCCTCAAAGATTTCAAAGCCCTGGTTGAGACACAGTTAGGAAATAAAATCAAAGTCCTCCAAAATGATAACGGAGGAGAGTATGTCAACCATGAGATCCAAAATCTTTGTCATGAGGCAGGGATTTAGTTTCATCGCACAGTTCCCTATACTCCACAGCAAAACGAAGTTGCTAAGTGGAAAAACATATCTCTAAAAGAGATGGCATCTTGCATACTACATGCAAAGTCACTTCCATAGATATTGTGGACCGAAGCACTTAATTGTGCAACCTACATCCAAAACAAATCTGCCCATAGATATGTCAAGGATAAGACCCCCTACGAGGCTTGGAGTGGCCTCAAACTAGAAGTGACCCACTTTCACATTTTCGGTTCACGTGCATGGACTTGGATTCCCTCTGAAAAGAGGAAGGCACTTGATCCATAGAGCACAGAGTGTATTTTTGTTGGATACCCTTATGGTGTGAAGGGATACAGACTCATTGATCTCTCCTCAGACTGGCTCATCATTTAGCATAGTTTCCAATTCGAGGAAAGTGTCTTGAATGTACCTCAGCAGCTGCATGCAGACACCTTTATTATTCTCGTTTTCAGAGATGATGAGCATGTACATGTTGACTCTTCTTCAGACGAGATTTTTTATTCAAAGGATTCAGATGATCCAGACACAAAGTTGGTACAGTCATATGCATATTCAGTGCATCCAGATGTAAATGTAGAGCCAGATGATATAGGTGGATATCGGTGGCCACCCACCTTTTCCAGCTAGCTCAAAACATCTTTCTAGCAATTTTGATAATTTACTATTTTTAGCAGTTTCAGGTCTTGAATTTTCGGAGCCGTTTTGAGGCCTTAAATGACGTTTTTTTGGGTATGTTGTGGTCGCAAAATTTCATCATGAAGTTTTTTGCAACTGTTGTAGTCCTCAGATAGATATTTTCAGCGGGCTATCATACACCTAAAACGGAGATCGTATGCAAAAGTTACGACCCCGAGAAGTTGATGTACCGACTTACCCAAACGGGGCCCACATGACTTTTGGCACTTCATCTCCTAGGGTTAGGTTTTTGGATGTTTAGGGTTTTTGAAACTCCTATTTATTGTAAAAAGGCCTTGAGATCCTCATTGTAATCATCTTCTTGTGAATTAGTGCAGCCGTCACATCTCTTCTCAGAGATAAGCCGCCACCATTCCAGCAAGCTTGTTTTTCGCTGCATTTTATAGTTTCATCTTATTTCCTTATTGAATAGAAAACTAGTTTTATTGTATCTCTGTTATTTTGTGTTAAGAATATGGTAATAATCTGTATTCATTTCGTTCTGCTCATAAAATATGGATCAGTGGTATCAGAGTGGTATGCTCCTTGTCGTCTTAATGCATGTCCCCAACAAGGTCGGAGTACAAAGATTTGGGTCTTGAGCTTATTTCTCTTGAGGACAAAATCTCTCGCACACCTAAGCGACCTCTCATGGAAGGAGAAAAGAAATATGATAGGACAGGAGATCCTTTCAAACTATTGATTGAGGAGTCCCTCACGCAACAGAGGAACGAGATAATGGATAATTTCGCGCAAATCCTTCGACGACTACCAACAGGCGACGCATATTCTTCGAGCGGAGGCACTGCCCCCTTCAAGGTACAAATAAACTTTGATATTCCTATATTTGAAGGTCAGATAGACACAGATGTTGTAGACAAGTGGTTGAATCTACTAGAAGGTTATTTCTCTGTCCATAACTTTTCGAATAGAGAAAAGATTACTTTTGCGCTCCTCAAAGTCGTTCCCTGTGTCAAAGATTGGTGGGAAACTTTCTGTGAGCAAAAGGAAACAGAGGAACCCTCATTATTTATAGTCACGACCACCTGGGAATCCTTCAAGGATGTTATTAAAGAACAATACTACCCTGTCGAAAGTTATGACGACTTGTATACCAAATGGACCACACTGCGGCAAGAAAGAGACCAAGCAGTGCCAGATTTCACAAATATCTTCCATACCTTGCACACCAAGCTAGGTATCAAATATTTAGAGATACATATGGTGCTCAAGTATCGCGGTGCTCTGCATAGATACATCCAGACTGAAATGGAATTTCTGGACATCTCATCCTTGGGCATGGCCTACCGATATGTCTTCAAAATCGAGCAGAAGCTCAAACAAAAGACGTGGCAATTTGGGTCGGGAAACCCCTCACAACAAAAGCCAGGAAAGGGTGGCCCCAACCCACAAAACAAAGGACAGAGCAAATATGGGCAGTATCAGGACAACCAGTCCAAGCCGCAAGAAAAGAAGGACATTGGAAATACAAATAAAGATACCGGGAAGTGGTGTGACTTCCATAAGATCCCTTGGCATAACACTGCTGACTACCGCTCAAAGCAGATGCTGGTGACCGAAGTGAAATCCTCTAAATCAGATGCGAGTTTTGACTCTGAGTCAGAACCAGAAAGGGGAAGATGGATCATTGACGTGGAACCCAGTGCCACCGTTGCTACCACCAAGCTCCAGCATGGTGAACCAGACGAGCCAAAAGAACCTCATCTCAGCAGAGGTCATTAAGCGGTTGGCCCTGCCAACAACGCTGCACCCACAACCTTACACCATTGGATGGCTCCAATAAGGAAGTGATCTCCACGTTAGCCAACAATGTTGACTATCGTACAGCATCAAGCCCTTCAAAGACGAGGTATTGTGTGATGTTGCTCTTCTCGAAGTTTGTGATGTTCTTTTGGGCCAACATTATTTATGGAAATGTAATGGTGTATATGAGTCTAGGCCTCGTAGTGTTATTATTACTTTGAACAGGAAATTGTACAGGATACCCGAGGTTGTCCCACCTAGTGCTATTTCCTTGATCTCTGCTAAGCAATGCAGGAAGGTCATCTCTCAGATGGAGAAGTGTGTCTTCTTCATGATTTTCTCTCAGAATGAGAGAAAAATCATAGCCACATCTAGGGTCTCTGCGGATGACCTCTCCACATAGCAAAAGCAAGTAGATAAGGTCGTGGAAGAATACTTGGATATCTTCTCCTCACCTACTGAGGTACCTCTGCACTGTCAGGTCAAGCACCCCATCGATATGACCCCTTGTGCACCACTTCCCAATGGTCCAGTCTATCATTGCTCTCAGTTAGAGAATGAGGAAATCAAGTGACAGATCCAAGAATTTCTCCACAAGGGGCACATTCATCCTATCTCATCACCTTGCGAGAGCCCAATCGTGTTGGTACAGAAGAAAGATGGAACCTAGTGACTTTGCATTGATTATCGGGCTCTGAATAAAATCACAGTCAGAAATCAGTACTCGATTCCCCGAACTGACAACCTCCTTGATAAACTCATGAGGGACAAATACTTCAGTAAGATTGATCTAAAGTCTGGCTACCACCAGGTCCCAATAGAACAGACAGATGTATGGAAGACTGCCTTCAAGTCAAAGGAAGGCCTTTTTGAATGGTTGGTCATGCCCTTTGGTCTGACAAACACTCCAGCCACTTTCATGAGGATGATGGACGATATCCTACGACCACTCACCAATAATTTTGTAGTGGTGTATCTTGATGACATTCTCATTTACAGCAAGACTTGGGCCAAACACTTGCAGCATATTCAACAGGTTCTGCACACCCTGTGGCAGCACAAGCTATACGCCAACTTGGAAAAATCCTCCTTCGGCATGGACAGGGTACATTACCTAGGCTACATCATTGATCAACATGGCGTACATGTGGATCCAGCCAAGATCCAAGTCATCCATGACTAGCTAGCCCCAAACACACTCACTGAGCTTCGGAGCTTCTTGAGCCTTGCCAATTTCTACTACAGGTTTGTGTTGGGATTCTCCCATATTGCATGGGTCCTCAGCCAAATAACCAGGGCTGGTGGTAAGGAGAAATTTGCGTGGGGATGGCCCCAAAAACAAGCGTTCAATGATTTGAAGTAGCACTTATGCTTAGCCTCAGTACTTTCACTACTATACCTACAACAGCCCTTTGACATTGAGACCGATGCTTCAGACTATGCTATGGGTGTCATTCTCATGCAGAATGGCCACCCTGTGGCCTATCATAGTGCGACACTATCAGATATTTTATGTAAGTACCCTACTTATGACAAAGAAATGTACTCCATTGTGAAAGCCTGCCGCCAGTGGAGACATTACATTCTTGGGAGGGAGACAGTCATCCACACTGATCATAAGCCACTGCAGTTCATGCAGACACAAGGAAAATTGTAGAATGACTGCCATCAAAAGTAGTCCACATACTTGCAGAAATTCCACCTCAACATCAAGTATAAAATAGGAAGCACCAACCACGTCATTGATTGCCTCAGCAGACCACCAGTTGTGGCACTCACCATAGTGCTAGACTCCTATGGCCATGAGACCTCTGGATGGCCCCAACTCTATGAGACAGACCCAGACTTCGCCACCACCTACCAAATATTGGGTGCAAAGGTAGTTGTCGATAATTTCCATCTTTAGGATGGGTTGTTGTGTCCTCTGGGCCATATATGTGTTCCCTCAAGTGAGCAAGCGAATCTGATATGGGAAGCCCACTACAGTCAGGTGGCAGGACACTTCGGTGTTGAAAAGAAAGTGGCGATGCTACAAAAACATTTCTACTAGTCGAAACTTCGACAGGAGGTCAGCAAGTATATCAGGTCTTGCACTGCCTGCACTATTTCCAAACCAACCACTAAGAAATAGGTCTTGTACACCCCTCTTCCTACTCCTGACAGACCATGGGAATCCATCTCAATGGACTACATATTGGGCCTCCCATCCACCA
Source organism: Picea engelmannii (assembly GCA_009831015.1). Classification (NCBI taxonomy): domain Eukaryota; kingdom Viridiplantae; phylum Streptophyta; class Pinopsida; order Pinales; family Pinaceae; genus Picea; species Picea engelmannii. The sequence continues at coordinate 32,063 of ML808421.1, forward strand.
AGCGAGGAAATGACTATGTCTTTGTGGTTGTCGATCTCTTTTCTAAGATGGTGATTCTAGTTGCTCGCAAGAAGAGCATCACAACAAAATCCACTGCCAATCTCTTCTTTGAAAGAGTATGTGTACATTTTAGAATCCCACAAACCATTGTCTCAAATTGGGACAGTCGATTTCTCAGCATATTCGGGTCAATCCTATGGTCACTGTTGGACACCAAGCTCACCAAATCCACGGCCTTCCAGCCCCAAACAAATGGCCAAACCGAGGTCGTAAATAGAATGATCATGCATATCATGCGCATGTATAATTCCAAGCACCCTCGCACATGGGATTAGAGTCTTCCCTATGTCCAGAATAGCTACAACCGAGCCCTGCATAGCTTAACCGGCCACAGCCCCTATCAGGTGGGGTTGGGATTCCAACCATTGGGTCCCATACATGTTGCACTTCCCCTTGCGGTCACCTCGACTGACTCCTCTCCTGCTCCAACTGAGGTTGACAAATCCACTCGGTTCATTGAGAGGATCCAACACATCCACCAACAGGTTCAGGATATCCTACAGAAGTCCAATGACAAGTACAAGCAATGCCATGATCAACATCGGGTTCCACATAAGTTTCAGGTGGGCGACAAATTTTGGTTGCACTTGCAGAAAGAATGCCTTATAGGACCCCATCAGAAGCTTTGCCCACTCCATTATGGGTCGTACACCATCATCAAGGCTATGGGGGATAATTCTTTTGCGCTCAACATTCCTCCTTTCCTTGGCCTGCACCCAGTGTTCAACGTGGACCTCCTTCGGCCTTATTTCCCACCATTATTGGACACCTCAGATGTAGAAAAACAGATGACACCAACAGAGCTCAACCTTGACTGCATACAATAGGCATCCATTGATCAGATTTTGGACACACAGATCAAGGGCACTCAACAACAAAGGATCCAACTTTATCGAGTCGGCAAAGCAGGGCAGCTCTTACACCAAGGCAAGTGGCTCACCCGGGGCCAAATTCGGCAGAAATTTCCTCATCTGATGGGGGAACTCAACGCAATGGAGACCATTTCTTCCTAAGGATAGAGGATTGATCCAGGTGGATATCGTTGGCCACCCACCTTTTCCAGCTGGCTCAAAACAGCTTTCTAGCAATTTTGATAATTTACTATTTTTAGCAGTTTTTCGGGTCCTAAACTTTCAGAGCTGTTTTGAGGCCCTAAACGACATTTTTTGGGAAATATTGTGAAAATAATGTATTCCTCAGATATATCTTTCCAACGGGCTATCATACGCCTAAAACGGAGATCGTATGCAAAAGTTACGACCCCAGGAAGTTGATGTACTGACTTACCCAAACGGGGCCCACATGACTTTTGGCGCTTCATCTCCTAGGGTTAGGTTTTTGGATGTTTAGGGTTTTTGAAACTCCTGTTTATTGTAAAAAGGCCTTGAGATCCTCATTGTAATAATCTTCTTGTGAATGAGCGTAGCCGTCACATCTCTTCTCAGAGATAATCCACCACCATTCCAGCAAGCTTGTTTTCCGCTGCATTTTACAGTTTCAGCTTATTTCCTTATTGAATAGAAAACCAGTTTTACTGTATCTATGTTATTTTGTGTTAATAATCTGGTAATAATCTATAGTCATTTTGTTCTGCTCATAAAATCCAGATCACCAGAGTAGAGGCTCAAGTGGTCCCAGACTACTCTTCAAGATGCAGGGGATATGGTTGGTGATATAGTTGATACTAGGAGGACTCAATCTGATTTCGAGGAGCCTCCTCTTGCATTCATTTCCACTGAACCATTGCCACCCATGCATATTTTCATGGTTCAGTCTTCATATCCACAGTCTTATGGTGAGGCTATTGGAAATCCCTCTTGGGAATCTACCATGCAGGAGGAGTGCAACTCTCTCCTCGAGAAACAGACTTGGGATCTGGTTCCCCTTCCTT